>JAUCNB010000068.1:0-250000 GCA_033675215.1 Rhodiola kirilowii
TATACACCACCTTGTTGGCTTGAGCTGCTTCAGCTTTGTTAGCCATGGAGAGTTCTCCTTTTCCTCCAAAAAGACCAAGAGAACCTTGCTCCTTTTGGATTTGAGCACACATTTCTTCAAGTGTTGGAAGCTTGTCAGCCCTCAAGATGTGTTTGATCAGGTCATTGTAGGTTGGGTTCAAGGTTAGAAGTAGCCCAAACACCTTGTCTTGCTCCCTTCTTTCATTAATAGTTGCTGGATTAATGGTGCTTGGTCTAAGCATTTCCAGCTCAGCCCACAAGGACCTAAATTTCCCAAAGTGTTGGGTGAACTCCATGTCTTCTTGGCTTAGGTTGTTGATGGCCTTCTTGACCTCAAACACCCTGCGCAAGTTGGATGTGTTTCCATACACTATTTGGAGTGTATCCCATAGGTATTTCGCGGTCTCGCAATAGGAATATGCCTCTAAGATTGATGCTTCAAGAGAGTTTTGAATGATGGACAGCACTATCAAGTCTTCTTGAGGCCACCTATCCTTATCAACAGGGACAATCTCCGTACCATCTTCTTGTTGGACAGTTTGGCTTGGAGCATCACTCTTGGTGATATGACTCCATAGTCCTCTTCCTCCCAAGGCTGTTTTGATCATTATTGACCATAGCAGGTAATTCACCCCCTTGAGAGTCACCAGAATGACCACAGCTTTGGTATCCATCTTGGATGAGCGTGTGGTTTGATTTCCAAAAAAAAATTTTGAATGACAGAGAATAAGAGTATGCTGTGGAATTTGGATCTATGCTGCTGATACCATGTTAGAATTGAGAGACTAAGAGAGTATTGGAATAAAGAGAATATAAAGAGAGCAAAATCAGATTTAATTTCTTGTATTCAACTTGATAAGATATACAAGCTTATATAGAGGCTAGATCAACCATTTAAGATCAACTCTTAACTACATCCTAACAGCTCTTTCCTCATTTAATATTAACTCCCAACTACATCCTAACAGCTCTTTCCTCATTTAATATTAACTCCCAACAGCTCCTCATTTAAATATTTGAATGAGCTCTTGGATAGTTATATTCTTGGATAGACTTACTCTTGGATATAGTCTTCCCTTCAATGGTCCCAAGTTTGTCAAAGTTCGTCCCAAGTTAGTCTATTTCTAAGGACGAACTTAGATAAACCTTAAAATGAGAGTAACGAGACTAACTTGAGATGAACAAAGACAAACTTTAGTCTCATTCTAAGGTTTGTCAAAGTTCGTCCAAAGTTAGTTTATTTCTAAGAACGAACCTATACAAACCTTAGAATGAGACTAATGAGACTAACTTGGGACGAACAAAGACAAACTTTAGTCTCATTCTAAGGTTTGTCTAAGTTCGTCCCAAGTTAGTCTATTTCTATGGACGAACTTAGATAAACCTTAAAATGAGACTAACGAGACTAACTTGGGACGAACAAAGACAAACTTTAGTCTCATTCTAAGGTTTGTCTAAGTTCGTCCCAAGTTAGTCTAAGTTATTCCCACGTTTGTCTCTTTCTAAGGATGAACTTAGACAAACCTTAGAATGAGACTAAGGAGACTAACTTGCGACGAACAAAGACAAACTTTAGTCTCATTCTAAGGTTTGTCTAAGTTCGTCCCAAGTTAGTCTAAGTTCGTCCCAAGTTTGTGAAAGTTCGTCCCAAGTTAGTCTATTTCTAAGGATGAACTTAGACAAACCTTAGAATGACACTAACGAGACTAACTTGGGAAGAACAAAGACAAACTTTAGTCTCATTTTAATATTTGTCTTAGTTCGTCCCAAGTTAGTCTAAGTTCATCCCAAGTTAGTCTCTTTATAAGGACGAACTTAGACAAACCTTAGAATGAGACTAACGAGACTAACTTGGGACGAACAAAGACAAACTTTAGTCTCATTCTAAGGTTTGTCTAAGTTCGTCCTCAGAAAGAGACTAACTTGGGACGAGACTAACTTGGGCGTCCCAAGTTTGTCTCGTTAGTCTCATTCTAAGGTTTGTCTAAGTTCGTCCTTAGAAAGAGACTAACTTGGGACGAACTTAGACTAACCTTAGAATGAGACTAATGTTTGTCTTTGTTCTTCCCAAGTTATTCTCGTTAGTCTCATTCTAAGATTTGTCTGAATTCGTCCTTAGAAATAGACTAACTTGGGACGAACTTTGACAAACTTGGGACGAACTTAGACAAACCTTAGAATGAGACTAAAGTTTGTCTTTGTTTGTCCCAAGTTAGTCTCGTTAGTCTCATTCTAAGGTTTGTCTAAGTTCGTCCTTAGAAAGAGACAAACGTGGGACGAACTTAGACTAACTTGGGACGAACTTAGACAAACCTTAAAATGATACTAAACTTTGTCTTTGTTCGTCTCAAGTTAGCCTCGTTAATCTCATTCTAAGGTTTATCTAAGTTCTTCCTTAGAAATAGACTAACTTGGGATGAACTTTGACAAACTTGGGACGAACTTAGACAAACCTTAGAATGAGACTAAAGTTTGCCTTTGTTCGACCCAAGTTAGTCTCGTTAGTCTCATTCTAAGTTTGTCTAAGTTTGTCCATAGAAAGAGACTAAAGTTGGACGAACTTAGAGTAACTTGGGACGAACTTAGACAATCCTTAGAATGAGACTAAAGTTTGTCTTTGTTCGTCCCAACTTAGTGTCTTAGTCCCATTCTAAGATTTATCTAAGTTTGTCCTTAGAAATAGACTAACTTGGGACGAACTTAGACTAACTTTAGAATGAGACTAATGTTCGTCTTTGTTCATTCCAAGTTAGTTTCGTTAGTCTCATTCAAAGGTTTGTCTAAGTTCATCCTTAGAAATAGACTAACTTGTGACGAACTTAGACAAACCTATGAATGAGACTAAAGTTTGTCTTTGTTCGTCCCAAGTTAGTCTCTTTAGTCTCATTCTAAGGTTTGTCTAAGTTCGTCCTTAGAAAGAGACAAACGTGGGATGAACTTAGACTAAGATAGGACGAACTTAGACAAACCTTAGAATGAGACTAAAGTTTGTCTTTGTTCGTCCCAAGTTAGTCTCCTTAGTCTCATTCTAAGGTTTGTATAAGTTCGTCCTTAGAAATAGACTAACTTGGGACGAACTTTGGCAAACCTTAGAATGAGACTAAAGTTTATCTTTGTTCAGCCCAAGTTAGTCTCATTAGTCTCATTCTAAGGTTTGTCTAAGTTCGTCCTTAGAAAGAGACTAACATGGGACGAACTTAGACTGACCTTAGAATGAGACTAATGTTTGTCTTTGTTCTTCCCAAGTTATTCTCGTTAGTCTCATTCTAAGGTTTGTCTAAATTCGTCCTTATAAATAGACTAACTTGGGACGAACTTTTACAAACTTGGGACAAACTTAGACAAACCTTAGAATGAGATTAAAGTTTGACTTTGTTCGTCCCAAGTAAGTCGCGTTAGTCTCATTCTAAGGTTTGGCTAAGTTCGTCCTTAGAAAGAGACAAACGTGGGACGAACTTAGACTAACTTGGGAAGAACTTAGACAAACCTTAGAATGATACTAAAGTTTGTCTTTGTTCATCTAAAGTTAGTCTCGTTACTCTCATTCTAAGGTTTATCTAAGTTCTTCTATAGAAATAGACTAACTTAGGATGAACTTTGACAAACTTGGGACGAACTTAGACAAACCATAGAAGGTGACTAAAGTTTGACTTTGTTCGTCCCAAGTTAGTCTCGTTAGTCTCATTCTAAGGTTTGTCTAAGTTCATCCTTAGAAAGAGACTAACTTTGGACGAACTTAGAGTAACTGTGGACGAACTTAGACAAACCTTAGAATGAAACTAAAGTTTGTCTTTGTTCGTCCCAAGTTAGTCTCGTTACTCTCATTGTAAGGTTTATCTAAGTTCGTCCTTAGAAATAGATGAACTTGGGATGAACTTACACTTACTTTAGAATGAGACTAATGTTCGTCTTTGTTCATCCCAAGTTAGTTTCGTTAGTCTCATTCTAAGGTTTGTCAAAGTTCGTCCTTAGAAATTGACTAACTTGGGACAAACTTAGACAAACCTTAGAATGAGACTACAGTTTGTCTTCGTTCGTCCCAAGTTAGTCTCGTTAGTCTCATTCTTAGGTTTATCTAAGTTCGTCCTTAGAAATAGACTAACTTGGGACGAACTTAGACAAACCTTAGAATGAGACTAAAGTTTGTCTTTGTTCGTCCTTAGAAAGAGACTAACTTGGGACGAACTTAGACAACCCATAAAATGAGACTAATGTTTGTCTTTGTTCTTCCCAAGTTAGTCTCGTTAGTCTCATTCTAAGGTTTGTCAAAGTTCGTCCTTAGAAATTGACTAACTTGGGACGAACTTAGACAAACCTTAGAATGAGACTAAAGTTTGTCTTCGTTCGTCCCAAGTTAGTCTCGTTAGTCTCATTCTTAGGTTTATCTAAGTTCGTCCTTAGAAATAGACTAACTTGGGACGAACTTAGACAAACCTTAGAATGAGAATAAAGTTTGTCTTTGTTCGTCCTTAGAAAGAGACTAACTTGGGACGAACTTAGACAACCCATAAAATGAGACTAATGTTTGTCTTTGTTCTTCCCAAGTTAGTCTCGTTAGTCTCATTCTAAGGTTTGTCTAAGTTCGTCCTTAGAAAGAGACTAACTTGGGACGAACTTAGACTAACTTGGGACGAACTTAGACTAACTTGGGACGAACTTAGACAAACCTTAGAATGAGTCTAAATTTTGTCTTTTTTTGTCCCAAGTTAGTGTCTTACTCTCATTCTAAGGTTTATCTAAGTTCGTTCTTAGAAATAGTCTAACTTGGGACAAACTTAGACTAACCTTAGAATGAGACTAATTTTTGTCTTTGTTCTTCCCAAGTTAGTATCGTTAGTCTCATTCTAAGGTTTGTCTAAGTTTGCCCTTAGAAATAGACTAACTTGGGATGAACTTTGACAAACTTGGGACGATTTTAGACAACCATTAGAATGAGACTAAAGTTTGTCTTTGTTCGTCCCAAATTGGTCTCGTTAGTGTCATTTTAAGGTTTGTCTAAGTTCGTCCTTAGAAAGAGACAAATGTGAGACGAACTTAGACTAACTTGGGACGAACTTAGACAAACCTTAGAATGAGTCTAAATTTTGTCTTTATTCATCCCAAGTTAGTTTCGTTAGTCTCATTCTAAGGTTTGTCAAAGTTCGTCCTTAGAAATAGACTAACTTGGGACGAACTTAGACAAACCTTAGAATGAGACTAAAGTTTGTCTTTGTTCGTCCCAAGTTAGTCTCGTTAGTCTCATTCTAAGGTTTATCTAAGTTCGTCCTTAGAAAGAGACAAACGTGGGACGAACTTAGACAAACCTTAGCATGAGACTAAAGTTGGTCTTTGTTCGTCCCAAGTTAGTCTCGTTAGTCTCATTCTAAGGTTTATCTAAGTTCGTCCTTAGAAATAGACTAACTTGGGATGAACTTAGACAAACCTTAGAATGAGACTAAAGTTTGTCTTTGTTCGTCCCCTGTTAGTCTCGTTAGTCTTATTCTAAGGTTTGTATAAGTTCGTCCTTAGAAATAGACTAACTTGGGACGAACTTTGACAAACCTTAGAATGAGACTAAAGTTTGTCTTAGTTAGTCTCAAGTTAGTCTCGTTACTCTCATTCTAAGGTTTATCTAAGTTCGTCCTTAGAAATAGACCAACTTGGGGCAAACTTTGACAAACTTGGGACGAACTTGGACCAACCTTAGAATGAGACTAAAGTTTATCTTTGTTCGTCCCAAGTTAGTCTCGTTAGTCTCATTCTAAGGTTTGTCTAAGTTCGTCCTTAGAAATAGTCTAACTTGGGACGAACTTATATTAATCTTAGAATGAGACTAATGTTTGTCTTTTTTCTTCCCAAGTTAGTCTCGTTAGTCTCATTCTAAGGTTTCTCTATGTTCGTCGTTAGAAATAGACTAACCTGGGACGAACTTTGACAAACTTGGGACGGACTTAGACAAACCTTAGAATGAGACTAAAGTTTGTCTTTGTTCATCCCGAGTTAGTCTCGTTAGTCTCATTCTAAGGTTTGTATAAGTTCGTCCTTAGAAATAGACTAACTTGGGACGAACTTTGACAAACCTTAAAATGAGACTAAAGTATGTCTTTGTTCGTCTCAAGTTAGTCTCGTTACTGTCGTTCTAAGGTTTATCTAAGTTCGTCCTTAGAAATGGACCAACTTGGGGCGAACTTAGACTAACTTGGAATGAACTTAGACAAACCTTAGAATGAGACTGAAGTTTGTCATTGTTCGTCCCAAGTTAGTCTCTTAGTCTCATTCTAAGGTTTATCTAAGTTCGTCCTTAGAAATAGACTAACTTGGGACGAACTTAGACAAACCTTAGAATGAGACTAAAGTTTGTCTTTGTTCGTCCCAAATTAGTCTCGTTAGTCTCATTCTAAGCTTTGTCTAAGTTCGTCCTTAGAAAGAGACAAACGTGGGACGAACTTAGACTAACTTGGGACGAACTTAGACAAACCTTAGAATGAGTCTAAAGTTTGTCTTTGTTCGTCCCAAGTTAGTCTCGTTAGTCTCATTCTAAGGTTTGTCTAAGTTATCACTTAGAAAGAGACAACCGTGGGACGAACTTAGACTAACTTGGGACGAACTTAGACTAACTTGGGACGAACTTAGACAAACCTTAGAATGAGACTAAAGTTTTGTCATTGTTCGTCCCAAGTTAGTCTCGTTAGTCTCATTCTAAGGTTTATCTAAGTTCGTCCTTAGAAATAGACTAACTTGGGACAAACTTAGACAAACCTTAGAATGAGACTAAAGTTTGTCTTTGTTCGTCCTTAGAAAGAGACTAACTTGGGACGAACTTAGACAACCCATAAAATGAGACTAATGTTTGTCTTTGTTCTTCCCAAGTTAGTCTCGTTAGTCTCATTCTAAGCTTTGTCTAAGTTCGTCCTTAGAAAGAGACAAACGTGGGACGAACTTAGACTAACTTGGGACGAACTTAGACAAACCTTAGAATGAGTCTAAATTTTGTCTTTGTTTGTCCCAAGTTAGTCTCTTACTAGCATTCTAAGGTTTATCTAAGTTCGTTCTTAGAAATAGTCTAACTTGGGACGAACTTAGACTAACCTTAGAATGAGACTAATTTTTGTCTTTGTTCTTCCCAAGTTAGTCTCGTTAGTCTCATTCTAAGGTTTGTCTAAGTTCGTCCTTAGGAATAGACTAACTTGGGATGAACTTTGACAAACTTGGGACGAACTTAGACAACCCTTAGAATGAGACTAAAGTTTGTCTTTGTTCGTCCCAAATTAGTCTCGTTAGTGTCATTCTAAGGTTTGTCTAAGTTCGTCCTTAGAAAGAGACAAACGTGAGACGAACTTAGACTAACTTGGGACGAACTTAGACAAACCTTAGAATGAGTCTAAAGTTTGTCTTTGTTCGTCCCAAGTTAGTCTCGTTAGTCTCATTCTAAGGTTTGTCTAAGTTATCACTTAGAAAGAGACAAACGTGGGACGAACTTAGACTAACTAGGGACGAACTTAGACAAACCTTAGAATGAGACTAATGTTTCTCTTTGTTCTTCCCAAGTTAGTCTCGTTAGTCTTATTCTAAGGTTTGTCTAAGTTCGTCCTTAGAAAGAGACTAAGTTGGGACGAACTTAGACTAACTTGGGACGAACTTAGACAAACCTTAGAATGAGACTAAATTTTGTCCTTGTTTGTCCCAAGTTAGTCTCTAACTCTCATTCTAATGTTTATCTAAGTTCGTTCTTAGAAATAGTCTAACTTGGGACGAACTTAGACCAACCTTAGAATGAGACTAAAGTTTGTCTTTGTTCGTCCCAAGTTAGTCTTGTTAGTCTCATTCTAAGGTTTGTCCAAGTTCGTCCTTAGAAAGAGACAAACGTGGGACGAACTTAGACTAACTTGGGACGAACTTAGACAAACCTTACAATGAAACTAAAGTTTGTCTTTGTTCGTCCCAAGTTTGTCTCGTTAGTCTCATTCTAAGGTTTGTATAAGTTCGTCCTTAGAAATAGACTAACTTGGGATGAACTTTGACAAACCTTAGAATGAGACTAAAGTTTGTCTTTGTTCGTCTCAAGTTAACCTCGTTACTCTCATTCTAAGATTTATCTAAGTTCGTCCTTGGAAATAGGCTAACTTGGGGCAAACTTTGAAAAACTTGGGACGAACTTGGACAAACCTTAGAATGAGACTAAAGTTTATCTTTGTTCGTCCCAAGTTAGTCTCGTTAGTCTCATTCTAAGGTTTATCTAAGTTCGTCCTTAGAAAGAGACTAACTTGGTATGAACTTAGACTAACTTGGGACGAACTTAGACAAACCTTCGAATGAGACTAAATTTTGTCTTTGTTTCTCCCAAGTTAGTCTCTTACTCTCATTCTAAGGTTTCTCTAAGCTCGTTCTTAGAAATAGTCGAACTTGGGACGAACTTAGACTAATCTTAGAATGAGACTAATGTTTGTCTTTGTTCTTCCCAAGTTAGTCTCGTTAGTCTCATTCTAAGGTTTCTGTAAGTTCGTCCTTCGAAATAGACTAACTTGGGACGAACTTTGACAAACTTGGGACGAACTTAGACAAACCTTAGAATGAGACTAAAGTTTGTCTTTGTTCGTCCCAAGTCAGTCTCCTTAGTCTCATTCTAAGGTTTATCTAAGTTCGTCCTTAGAAATAGACTACCTTGGGACGAACTTAGACAAACCTTAGAATGAGACTAAAGTTTGTCTTTGTTCGTCCCAAATTAATCTCGTTAGTCTCATTCTAAGGTTTGCCTAAGTTCGTCCTTAGAAAGAGACAAACGTGGGACGAACTTAGACTTACTTGGGACGAACTTAGACAAACCTTAGAATGAGACTAAAGTTTGTCTTTGTTCATCCCAAGTTAGTCTCGTTAGTCTCATTCTAAGGTTTGTCTAAGTTATCACTTAGAAAGAGACAAACGTGGGACGAACTTAGACTAACTTGGGACGAACTTAGACAAACCTTAGAATGAGACTAAAGTTTCTCTTTGTTCGTCCCAAGTTAGTCTCGTTAGTCTCATTCTAAGGTTTATCTAAGTTCGTCCTTAGAAATAGACTAACTTGGGACGAACTTAGACAAACCTTAGAATAAGACTAAAGTTTGTCTTTGTTTGTCCCAAGTTAGTCTCGTTAGTCTCATTCTAAGGTTTATCTAAGTTCGTCCTTAGAAATAGACTAACTTGGGACAAACTTTGACAAACCTTAGAATGAGACTACAGTTTCTCTTTGTTCATCTCAAGTTAGTCTCGTTACTCTCATTCTAAGGTTTATCTAAGTTCATCCTTAGAAATAGGCTAACTTGGGGCAAACTTTGAAAAACTTGGGACGAACTTGGACAAACCTTAGAATGAGACTAAAGTTTATCTTTGTTCGTCCCAAGTTAGTCTCGTTAGTCTCATTCTAAGGTTTATCTAAGTTCGTCCTTAGAAAGAGACTAACTTGGTACGAACTTAGACTAACTTGGGACGAACTTAGACAAACCTTAAAATGATACTAAACTTTGTCTTTGTTCGTCTCAAGTTAGCCTCGTTAATCTCATTCTAAGGTTTATCTAAGTTCTTCCTTAGAAATAGACTAACTTGGGATGAACTTTGACAAACTTGGGACGAACTTAGACAAACCTTAGAATGAGACTAAAGTTTGCCTTTGTTCGACCCAAGTTAGTCTCGTTAGTCTCATTCTAAGTTTGTCTAAGTTTGTCCATAGAAAGAGACTAAAGTTGGACGAACTTAGAGTAACTTGGGACGAACTTAGACAATCCTTAGAATGAGACTAAAGTTTGTCTTTGTTCGTCCCAACTTAGTGTCTTAGTCCCATTCTAAGATTTATCTAAGTTTGTCCTTAGAAATAGACTAACTTGGGACGAACTTAGACTAACTTTAGAATGAGACTAATGTTCGTCTTTGTTCATTCCAAGTTAGTTTCGTTAGTCTCATTCAAAGGTTTGTCTAAGTTCATCCTTAGAAATAGACTAACTTGGGACGAACTTAGACAAACCTATGAATGAGACTAAAGTTTGTCTTTGTTCGTCCCAAGTTAGTCTCTTTAGTCTCATTCTAAGGTTTGTCTAAGTTCGTCCTTAGAAAGAGACAAACGTGGGATGAACTTAGACTAAGATAGGACGAACTTAGACAAACCTTAGAATGAGACTAAAGTTTGTCTTTGTTCGTCCCAAGTTAGTCTCCTTAGTCTCATTCTAAGGTTTGTATAAGTTCGTCCTTAGAAATAGACTAACTTGGGACGAACTTTGGCAAACCTTAGAATGAGACTAAAGTTTATCTTTGTTCAGCCCAAGTTAGTCTCATTAGTCTCATTCTAAGGTTTGTCTAAGTTCGTCCTTAGAAAGAGACTAACATGGGACGAACTTAGACTGACCTTAGAATGAGACTAATGTTTGTCTTTGTTCTTCCCAAGTTATTCTCGTTAGTCTCATTCTAAGGTTTGTCTAAATTCGTCCTTATAAATAGACTAACTTGGGACGAACTTTTACAAACTTGGGACGAACTTAGACAAACCTTAGAATGAGATTAAAGTTTGACTTTGTTCGTCCCAAGTAAGTCGCGTTAGTCTCATTCTAAGGTTTGGCTAAGTTCGTCCTTAGAAAGAGACAAACGTGGGACGAACTTAGACTAACTTGGGAAGAACTTAGACAAACCTTAGAATGATACTAAAGTTTGTCTTTGTTCATCTAAAGTTAGTCTCGTTACTCTCATTCTAAGGTTTATCTAAGTTCTTCCTTAGAAATAGACTAACTTAGGATGAACTTTGACAAACTTGGGACGAACTTAGACAAACCATAGAAGGAGACTAAAGTTTGACTTTGTTCGTCCCAAGTTAGTCTCGTTAGTCTCATTCTAAGGTTTGTCTAAGTTCATCCTTAGAAAGAGACTAAGTTTGGACGAACTTAGAGTAACTGTGGACGAACTTAGACAAACCTTAGAATGAAACTAAAGTTTGTCTTTGTTCGTCCCAAGTTAGTCTCGTTACTCTCATTGTAAGGTTTATCTAAGTTCGTCCTTAGAAATAGACGAACTTGGGATGAACTTACACTTACTTTAGAATGAGACTAATGTTCGTCTTTGTTCATCCCAAGTTAGTTTCGTTAGTCTCATTCTAAGGTTTGTCAAAGTTCGTCCTTAGAAATTGACTAACTTGGGACAAACTTAGACAAACCTTAGAATGAGACTACAGTTTGTCTTCGTTCGTCCCAAGTTAGTCTCGTTAGTCTCATTCTTAGGTTTATCTAAGTTCGTCCTTAGAAATAGACTAACTTGGGACGAACTTAGACAAACCTTAGAATGAGACTAAAGTTTGTCTTTGTTCGTCCTTAGAAAGAGACTAACTTGGGACGAACTTAGACAACCCATAAAATGAGACTAATGTTTGTCTTTGTTCTTCCCAAGTTAGTCTCGTTAGTCTCATTCTAAGGTTTGTCAAAGTTCGTCCTTAGAAATTGACTAACTTGGGACGAACTTAGACAAACCTTAGAATGAGACTAAAGTTTGTCTTCGTTCGTCCCAAGTTAGTCTCGTTAGTCTCATTCTTAGGTTTATCTAAGTTCGTCCTTAGAAATAGACTAACTTGGGACGAACTTAGACAAACCTTAGAATGAGAATAAAGTTTGTCTTTGTTCGTCCTTAGAAAGAGACTAACTTGGGACGAACTTAGACAACCCATAAAATGAGACTAATGTTTGTCTTTGTTCTTCCCAAGTTAGTCTCGTTAGTCTCATTCTAAGGTTTGTCTAAGTTCGTCCTTAGAAAGAGACTAACTTGGGACGAACTTAGACTAACTTGGGACGAACTTAGACAAACTTGGGACGAACTTAGACAAACCTTAGAATGAGTCTAAAGTTTATCTTAGAATGAGACTAACGAGACTAACTTGGGACGAACAAAGACAAATTTTAGTCTCATTCTAAGGTTTGTCTAAGTTCGTCCCAAGTTTGTCAAAGTTCGTCCCAAGTTAGTCTATTTCTAAGGACAAACTTACCGAAACCTTAGAAAGAGACTAACGAGACTAACTTTGAAAGAACAAAGACAAACATTAGTCTCATTCTAAGGTTAGTCGAAATTTGTCCCAGGTTAGTCTATTTCAAAGAACGAACTTAGATAAACCAACTTGGGACGAACAAAGACAAACTTTAGTCTCATTCTATGGTTTGTTTAAGTTCGTCCCAAGTTAGTCTAAGTTCGTCCCAAGTTGGTCTCTTTCAAAGGACAAACAAAGACAAACTTTAGTCTCATTCTAAGGTTGTTCTAAGTTCGTCCCAAGTTAGTCTAACTTCGTCCCACGTTTGTCTCTTTCCAAGGATGAACTTAGACAAACCTTAGAATGAGACTAACGAGACTAACTTGGGATGAACAAAGACAAACTTTAGTCTCATTCTAAGGTTTCTCCAAGTTCGTCCCGCGTTTGTCTCTTTCTTAGGACGAACATAGACAAACCTTAGAATGAGACTAACGAGACTAATTTGGAACGAACAAAGACAAACTTTAGTCTCATTCTAAGGTTTGTCTAAGTTCGTCCCAAGTTTGTCTAAGTTCGTCCCAAGTTAGTCTCTTTCTAAGGACGAACAAAGACAAACTTTAGTCTCATTCTAAGGTTTGTCTAAGTTCGTCCCAGGTTTGTCAAAGTTCGTCCCAAGTTAGCCTATTTCTAAGGACGAACTTAGACAAACCTTAGAATGAGACTAAGGAGACTAACTTGGGACAAACAAAGACAAACTTTAGTCTCATTCTAAGGTTTGCCTAAGTTCGTCCCAAGTTTGTCAAAGTTCGTCCCAAGTTAGTCTATTTCTAAGGATGAACTTAGACAAACCTTAGAATGAGACTAACGAGACTAACTTGGGAAGAACAAAGACAAACATTAGTCTCATTCTAAGGTTAGTCTAAGTTCGTCCTAAGTTAGTCTATTTCTAAGAACGAACTTAGATAAACCTTAGAATGAGACTAAGAGACTAACTTGAGACAAACAAAGACAAACTTTAGTCTCATTCTAAGGTTTGTCAAAGTTCGTCCCAATTTAGTCTAAGTTCGTCCCAATTTAGTCTCTTACTGAGGACGAACTTAGACAAACCTTAGAAGGAGACTAACGAGACTAACTGGGGACAAACAAAGACAAACTTTAGTCTCATTCTAAGGTTTCTCTAAGTTCGTCCCAAGTTTGTCAAAGTTCGTCCCAAGTTAGTCTATTTCTAAGAACGAACTTAGATAAACCTTAGAATGAGACTAAGAGACTCACTTGAGACAAACAAAGACAAACTTTAGTCTCATTCTAAGGTTTGTCAAAGTTCGTCCCAATTTAGTCTAAGTTCGTCCCAATTTAGTCTCTTACTGAGGACGAACTTAGACAAACCTTAGAAGGAGACTAACGAGACTAACTGGGGACAAACAAAGACAAACTTTAGTCTCATTCTAAGGTTTCTCTAAGTTCGTCCCAAGTTTGTCAAAGTTCGTCCCAAGTTAGTCTATTTCTAAGGACGAACTTAGATAAACCTTAGAATGAGAGTAACGAGACTAACTTGAGACGAACAAAGACAAACTTTAGTCTCATTCTAAGGTTTGTCAAAGTGCGTCCCAAGTTAGTCTCGTTAGTCTCATTCTAATGTTTGTCAAAGTTCGTCCCAAGTTAGACTATTTCTAAGGACAAACGTATACAAACCTTAGAATGAGACTAACGAGACTAACTTGGGATGAATAAAGACAAACAATAGTCTCATTCTAAGGTTAGTCTAAGTTCGTCCCAAGTTAGTCTATTTCTAAGGACGAACTTAGATAAACCTTAGAATGAGAGTAACGAGACTAACTTGGGACAAACAAAGACAAACTTTAGTCTCATTCTAAGGTTTGTCAAAGTTCGTCCCAAGTTAGACTATTTCTAAGGACGAACGTATACAAACCTTAGAATTAAACTAACAAGACTAACTTGGGATGAACAAAGACAACCTATAGTCTCATTCTAAGGTTTGTCTAAGTTCATTCCAAGTTAGTCTATTTCTAAGGACGAACTTAGATATACCTTATAATGAGACCAACGAGACTAACTTGGGACGAACAAAGACAAACTTTAGTCTCATTCTAAGGTTTGTTTAAGTTCGTCCCAAGTTAGTCTAAGTTTGTCCCACGTTTGTCTCTTTCTAAGGACGAACTTAGATAAACCTTATAATGAGAGTAACGAGACTAACTTGGGACGAACAAAGACAAACTTTAGTCTCATTCTAAGGTTTGTCAAAGTTTGTCCCAAGTTAGACTATTTCTAAGGACGAACGTATACGAACCTTAGAATGAGACTAACGAGACTAACTTGGGACGAACAAAGCCAAAATTTAGTCTCATGCTAAGGGTTGTCTAAGTTCGTCCCACGTTTGTCTCTTTCTAAGGACGAACTTAGACGAACCTTAGAATGAGACTAACGAGACTAATTTGGGACGAACAAACACAAACTTTAGTCTCATTCTAAGGTTTGTCTAAGTTCGTCCCAAGTTTGTCAAAGTTCGTCTCAGGTTAGTCTATTTCTAAGGACGAACTTAGACAAACCTTAGAATTAGACTAACAAGACTAACTTGGGACAAACAAAGTTTGTGGTTTCACCTTTTTCTTCGTCTGACTCACTGTCGCTGAAGCTCGCCACCATCGCCTTTTTCTTCATGAGAGTGTTTGCACACTGTGACGCAATTTGACCTAAACCCTTGCATTCATGACACTGAATCTCTTCTTTTCCTTTGTCAGACAAGTCTTGCCTCGAATCAGTAGACCTTGGCCTGCTGGATTTCCAGTTTCGGTAACCAGTTGACAAGGACTGACCTTGTTCTGGACCACGTCTGTTGATTTTTCGCACCATTCTTCCAAAGTTCTGTGCCATCATGGCTAGTTGCTCAGTGGTGCACCCAGAATCCAGTTTGTCTTCCGTTATATCTGCTTTAAGAGCGATTCCCTTCTCTTCTCCGGTTTGGAAGTCATGATTGATCTCGTAAGTTCTGAGAGAACCCATTAGCTCGTCTAGCTTCAGTGTGGTGATATCATGCATTTCCTCAATGGTCGTGACTTTCATGGCAAATCTCGGAGGAAGAGACCTTAGGACCTTGCTGGCCAATCTTTCTTCATCGATGGGTTTCCCTAGTGCAGATGCCTCGTTGGACAGTTCCAGGACTCTGGTGTTGTACTCAGTGATGGTTTCACTCTCCTTCATCTTCATCTCTTCAAACCTGGTTGTGACAGCTTGCATGTGGGAGTTGCGAACTTTGTCCGTTCCTTCAAACGCTGTTTGGAGGATATCCCATGCTTCCTTGGCCACTTCACAGTTGATGATTAGCTTCATGACGTTTTCATCTACTGCCGAGAAAATTGCGTTCATTGCCTTTGAGTTGCCCATGGAAGGTTTGTCCTCCTCTTCTATCCACAGAGCTTCTGGTTTGGCGATCGGTTCTCCAGTGAGATTGTTCATTATGGGTTCCGTCCACCCTTTCAGAACAACCTTCCATGCCTTTTCGGCTAGTGATTTCAAAAAAGATCTCATCACAGGCTTCCATGTGGCATAGTTTGATCCTTCGAGCAGCGGGGGTCTGGTTATGATTTGTCGTTCCTTCAGAGTCATCTTGAACAGTTCAGGATCCCACTCAGTGTGTCGAGTGATCTGCTCTGATACCAATTCAAATTATGTCCCCTGTTCAAGCTTGTGTCCAAGGTAGTGTTGCGACAGACCTGGGACTCTTTGCACAACAGTTCAACACACAGAGGTTGAACTCTTTTCACAATAGTTCAACAAATAGATAAAGGCAGTAGAGACACACAGACTAATAACCCAGTTCAGCTCTGCCTACTCTGGGGGGTTTCCCACACCCGAAAAAGGGACAGCAAATCTTTAATACGAGTATAGGGTTTCCACAGGGATTTACACTTACACCTTGTAATAGCCTAACCTCAATACTCCGTCTCTCAGATTAGCAACCAAGGTTCACCGCAATTCTCCTCGATCCCCTTCGTTCAGAACCTGCAGTCTGAACGTTCTCGACCTTCTCCAGAAGCTCGGATGCTTTCTCTCGAAAGCTGGTTCACCTTTGTTGTGTGCGGCAGTTGATACGCTTCAGACATTTTGTGTTGCACTTGAACAGACTGCACTTGCACCGGTGTATTCTCAATGAGAAAACACAACCGGCCGTCGCTTTCTTCTTCTCCAATCAGCAGGATATGCTCGTGTATATTTGATCTTTGAAAGCGATGACAATTAGGGTTTCCCTTGCGTTGTATTTATATGCTCGAGCGAAACCCTAATTCGCACAAGATAATCCCATCAAATATTTCGAAATTGATTCCTAAATATTTGATGTATATCTTTCATAAATCGATCGAAAGAATATACGAAGTCTTCTTTCCAAGTAAGTCGCGCCATCTTCAATGTAGATATTCATTCGAATATCTAATGCTCAAATAAGTCACATGCCGACTTCCACTTGTCGAAATCTTCGTTGCCAATATCTTCCGGAAAATATCCTTGCGTATATCCTCGTGTCGTGATCACGCTGTACAGGAGTACCAGGATATTGTTCGAACTCCCCCTGAACACCTGCTCGAACTGTCTAAGCTATGTTTTGCCAAATACATGCCACTTAAGGGAACATCACTAAGGTTTGTCTTTGTTCGTCCCAAGTTAGTCTATTTCTAAGGATGAACTTAGATAAACCTTAGAATGAGACTAACGAGACTAACTTGGGACGAACAAAGACAAACTTTAGTCTCATTCTAAGGTTTGTCTGAGTTCGTCCCAAGTTAGTCTATTTCTAAGGACGAACTTAGATAAACCTGTGAATGAGAGTAACGAGACTAACTTGAGACGAACAAAGACAAACTTAAGTCTCATTCTAAGGTTTGTCAGAGTTCGTCCCAAGTTAGTCTATTTCTAAGGACGAACTTACACAAACCTTAGAATGAGACAAACGAGACTAACTTGGGAAGAACAAAGACAAACATTAGTCTTATTTTAAGGTTAGTCTAAGTACGTCCCAAGTTAGTCTATTTCTAAGGACGAACTTAGATAAACCTTAGAATGAGACTAATAGACTAACTAGGGACGAATAAAGACTAACTTTAGTCTCATTCTAAGATTTGTCTAAGTTTGTCCCAAGTTAGTCTAAGTTCGTCCCAAGTTAGTCTCTTTCTAAGGACGAACTTAGACAAACCTTAGAATGAGACTAACGAGACTAACTTGGGATGAACAAAGACAAACTTTAGTCTCATTCTAAGGTTTGTCTAAGTTCGTCCCAAGTTTGTCAAAGTTCGTCCCAAGTTAGTCTATTTCTAAGGACCAACTTAGATAAACCTTAGAATGAGAGTAACGAGACTAACTTGTGATGAATAAAGATAAAATTTAGTCTCATTCTAAGGTTTGTCTAAGTTCGTCCCAAGTTAGTGTCCAAGTTCGTCCCACATTTGTCTCTTTCTAAGGATGAACTTAGACAAACCTTAGAATGAGACTAACGAGACTAACTTGGGAAGAATAAAGACAAACATTAGTCTCATTCTAAGGTTAGTCGAAATTTGTCCCAAGTTAGTCTATTTCTAAGAACGAACTTAGATAAACCTTAGAATAAGACTAACGAGACTAACTTGGGACGAACAAAGACAAACTTTAGTCTCATTCTAAGGTTTGTCTAAGTTCATCCAATGTTTGTCAAAGTTCGTCCCAAGTTAGTCTATTTCTAAGGACGGACTTACACAAACCTTAGAATGAGACTAACGAGACTAACTTGGGAAGAACAAAGACAAACATTAGTCTCATTCTAAGGTTAGTCGAAATTTGTCCCAAGTTAGTCTATTTCTAAGAACGAACTTAGACAAACCTTAGAATAAGACTAAGAGACTAACTTGGGACGAACAAAGACAAACTTTAGTGTCATTCTAAGGTTTGTTTAAGTTCGTCCCTAGTTAGTCGAAGTTCGTCCCAAGTTGGTCTCTTTCTAAGGACGAACAAAGACAAACTTTAGTCTCATTCTAAGGTTTGTCTAAGTTCGTCCCAAGTTTCTCAAAGTTCATCACAAGTTAGCCTATTTCTAAGGACGAACTTAGATAAACCTTAGAATGAGAGTAACGAGACTAACTTGAGACGAACAAAAACAAACTTTAGTCTCATTCAAAGGTTTGTCAAAGTTCGTCCCAAGTTAGTCTATTTCTAAGGACGAACTTATAGAAACTTTAGAATGAGACTAACGAGACTAACTTGGGACAAACAAAGACAAACTTTAGTCTCTTTCCAAGGTTTGTCTAAGTTCGTCCCAAGTTAGTCTATTTCTAAGGATGAACTTAGATAAACCTTAGAATGAGACTCACGAGACTAACTTGGGACGAACAAAGACAAACTTTAGTCTCATTCTAAGGTTTGTCTAAGTTCGTCCCAACTTAGTCTATTTCTAAGGACGAACTTAGATAAACCTTAGAATGAGAGTAATGATTCTAACTTGAGACGAACAAAGACAAACTTTAGTCTCATTCTAAGGTTTGTCAAAGTTCGTCCCAAGTTAGTCTATTTCTAAGGACGAACTTACACAAACCTTACAATGAGACTAACGAGACTAACTTGGGACGAACAAAGACAAACTTTAGTCTCATTCTAAGGTTTGTTAAAGTTCGTCCCCAGTTAGTGTCTAAGTTCGTACCACATTTGTCTCTACCTAAGGATGAACTTAGACAAACCTTAGAATGAGACAAACGAGACTAACTTGGGACGAACAAAGACAAACTTTAGTCTCATTCTAATGTTTGTCTAAGTTCGTCCCAAGTTAGTCTACTTCTAAGGACGAACTTAGATAAACCTTAGAATGAGACTAACGGGACAAACTTGGGACGAACAAAGACAAACTTTAATCTCATTCTAAGGTTTGTCTAAGTTCGTCCCAAGTTAGTCTATTTCTAAGGACGAACTTAGATAAACCTTAGAATGAGACTAACGGGACTAACTTGGGACGAACGAAGACAAACTTTAGTCTCATTCAAAGGTTTGTCTAAGTTCGCCCCAAGTTAGTGTCTATGTTCGTCCCACATTTGTCTCTTTCTAAGGATGAATATTGACAAACCTTAGAATGAGACTAACGAGACTAACTTGGGACGAACAAAGACAAACTCTTGTCTCATTCTAAGGTTTGTCTAATTTCGTCCAAAGTTTGTCAAAGTTCGTCCCAACTTAATCCATTTCTAAGGATGAACTTACACAAACCTTAGAATGAGAGTAAGGAGACTAACGTGAGACGAACAAAGACAAACTTTAGTCTCATTCTAAGGTTTGTCTAAGTTCGTACCAAGTTTGTCAAAGTTCGTCCCAAGTTAGGCTATTTCTAAGGACCAACTTAGATAAACCTTAGAATGAGAGTAACGAGACTAACTTGAGACGAACAAAGACAAACTTTAGTCTCATTCTAAGGTTTGTCTAAGTTTGTCCCAAGTTAGTGTCTAAGTTCGTCCCACATTTGTCTCTTTCTAAGGATGAACTTAGACAAACCTTAGAATGAGACTAACGAGACTAACTTGGGACGAACATAGACAAACTTTTGTCTCATTCAAAGGTTTGTCTAAGTTCGTCCCAAGTTTGTCAAAGTTCGTCCCAAGTTAGTCTATTTCTAAAGACGAACTTACACAAGCCTTAGAATGAGACTAACGAGACTAACTTGGAAAGAACAAAGACAAACATTTGTCTCATTCTAAGGTTAGTCGAAATTTGTCCCAAGTTAGTCTATTTCTAAGAACGAACTTAGATAAACCTTAGAATAAGACTAAGAGACTAACTTGGGACGAACAAAGACAAACTTTAGTCTCATTCTATGGTTTGTTTAAGTTCGTCCCAAGTTAGTCTAAGTTCGTCCCAAGTTGGTCTCTTTCTAAGGACGAACAAAGACAAACTTTAGTCTCATTCTAAGGTTTGTCTAAGTTCGTACCAAGTTTGTCAAAGTTCGTCCCAAGTTAGTCTGTTTCTAAGGACCAACTTAGATAAATCTTAGAATGAGAGTAACGAGACTAACTTGAGACGAACAAAGACAAACGTTAGTCTAATTCTAAGGTTTATCAAAGTTTGTCCCAAGTTAGTGTCTAAATTCGTCCCACATTTGTCTCTTTCTAAGGATGAACTTACACAAACCTTGGAATGAGACTAACGAGACTAACTTGGGAAGAACAAAGACAAACATTAGTCTTATTTTAAGGTTAGTCTAAGTACGTCCCAAGTTAGTCTATTTCTAAGGACGAACTTAGATAAACCTTAGAATGAGACTAATAGACTAACTTGGGACGAATAAAGACTAACTTTAGTCTCATTCTAAGATTTGTCTAAGTTTGTCCCAAGTTAGTCTAAGTTCGTCCCAAGTTAGTCTCTTTCTAAGGACGAACTTAGACAAACCTTAGAATGAGACTAACGAGACTAACTTGGGATGAACAAAGACAAACTTTAGTCTCATTCTAAGGTTTGTCTAAGTTCGTCCCAAGTTTGTCAAAGTTCGTCCCAAGTTAGTCTATTTCTAAGGACCAACTTAGATAAACCTTAGAATGAGAGTAACGAGACTAACTTGTGATGAACAAAGACAAAATTTAGTCTCATTCTAAGGTTTGTCTAAGTTCGTCCCAAGTTAGTGTCCAAGTTCGTCCCACATTTGTCTCTTTCTAAGGATGAACTTAGACAAACCTTAGAATGAGACTGACGAGACTTACTTGGGAAGAATAAAGACAAACATTAGTCTCATTCTAAGGTTAGTCGAAATTTGTCCCAAGTTAGTCTATTTCTAAGAACGAACTTAGATAAACCTTAGAATAAGACTAACGAGACTAACTTGGGACGAACAAAGACAAACTTTAGTCTCATTCTAAGGTTTGTCTAAGTTCATCCAATGTTTGTCAAAGTTCGTCCCAAGTTAGTCTATTTCTAAGGACGGACTTACACAAACCTTAGAATGAGACTAACGAGACTAACTTGGGAAGAACAAAGACAAACATTAGTCTCATTCTAAGGTTAGTCGAAATTTGTCCCAAGTTAGTCTATTTCTAAGAACGAACTTAGACAAACCTTAGAATAAGACTAAGAGACTAACTTGGGACGAACAAAGACAAACTTTAGTGTCATTCTAAGGTTTGTTTAAGTTCTTCCCTAGTTAGTCTAAGTTCGTCCCAAGTTGGTCTCTTTCTAAGGACGAACAAAGACAAACTTTAGTCTCATTCTAAGGTTTGTCTAAGTTCGTCCCAAGTTTCTCAAAGTTCATCACAAGTTAGCCTATTTCTAAGGACGAACTTAGATAAACCTTAGAATGAGAGTAACGAGACTAACTTGAGACGAACAAAAACAAACTTTAGTCTCATTCTAAGGTTTGTCAAAGTTCGTCCCAAGTTAGTCTATTTCTAAGGACGAACTTATAGAAACTTTAGAATGAGACTAACGAGACTAACTTGGGACAAACAAAGACAAACTTTAGTCTCATTCCAAGGTTTGTATAAGTTCGTCCCAAGTTAGTCTATTTCTAAGGATGAACTTAGATAAACCTTAGAATGAGACTCACGAGACTAACTTGGGACGAACAAAGACAAACTTTAGTCTCATTCTAAGGTTTGTCTAAGTTCGTACCAACTTAGTCTATTTCTAAGGACGAACTTAGATAAACCTTAGAATGAGAGTAATGATTCTAACTTGAGACGAACAAAGACAAACTTTAGTCTCATTCTAAGGTTTGTCAAAGTTCGTCCCAAGTTAGTCTATTTCTAAGGACGAACTTACACAAACCTTACAATGAGACTAACGAGACTAACTTGGGACGAACAAAGACAAACTTTAGTCTCATTCTAAGGTTTGTTAAAGTTCGTCCCCAGTTAGTGTCTAAGTTCGTACCACATTTGTCTCTACCTAAGGATGAACTTAGACAAACATTAGAATGAGACAAACGAGACTAACTTGGGACGAACAAAGACAAACTTTAGTCTCATTCTAATGTTTGTCTAAGTTCGTCCCAAGTTAGTCTACTTCTAAGGACGAACTTAGATAAACCTTAGAATGAGACTAACGGGACAAACTTGGGACGAACAAAGACAAACTTTAGTCTCATTCTAAGGTTTGTCTAAGTTCGTCCCAAGTTAGTCTATTTCTAAGGACGAACTTAGATAAACCTTAGAATGAGACTAACGGGACTAACTTGGGACGAACGAAGACAAACTTTAGTCTCATTCAAAGGTTTGTCTAAGTTCGCCCCAAGTTAGTGTCTATGTTCGTCCCACATTTGTCTCTTTCTAAGGATGAATATTGACAAACCTTAGAATGAGACTAACGAGACTAACTTGGGACGAACAAAGACAAACTCTTGTCTCATTCTAAGGTTTGTCTAATTTCGTCCAAAGTTTGTCAAAGTTCGTCCCAACTTAATCCATTTCTAAGGATGAACTTACACAAACCTTAGAATGAGAGTAAGGAGACTAACGTGAGACGAACAAAGACAAACTTTAGTCTCATTCTAAGGTTTGTCTAAGTTCGTACCAAGTTTGTCAAAGTTCGTCCCAAGTTAGGCTATTTCTAAGGACCAACTTAGATAAACCTTAGAATGAGAGTAACGAGACTAACTTGAGACGAACAAAGACAAACTTTAGTCTCATTCTAAGGTTTGTCTAAGTTTGTCCCAAGTTAGTGTCTAAGTTCGTCCCACATTTGTCTCTTTCTAAGGATGAACTTAGACAAACCTTAGAATGAGACTAACGAGACTAACTTGGGACGAACATAGACAAACTTTTGTCTCATTCAAAGGTTTGTCTAAGTTCGTCCCAAGTTTGTCAAAGTTCGTCCCAAGTTAGTCTATTTCTAAAGACGAACTTACACAAGCCTTAGAATGAGACTAACGAGACTAACTTGGAAAGAACAAAGACAAACATTTGTCTCATTCTAAGGTTAGTCGAAATTTGTCCCAAGTTAGTCTATTTCTAAGAACGAACTTAGATAAACCTTAGAATAAGACTAAGAGACTAACTTGGGACGAACAAAGACAAACTTTAGTCTCATTCTATGGTTTGTTTAAGTTCGTCCCAAGTTAGTCTAAGTTCGTCCCAAGTTGGTCTCTTTCTAAGGACGAACAAAGACAAACTTTAGTCTCATTCTAAGGTTTGTCTAAGTTCGTACCAAGTTTGTCAAAGTTCGTCCCAAGTTAGTCTGTTTCTAAGGACCAACTTAGATAAACCTTAGAATGAGAGTAACGAGACTAACTTGAGACGAACAAAGACAAACTTTAGTCTCATTCTAAGGTTTATCAAAGTTTGTCCCAAGTTAGTGTCTAATTTCGTCCCACATTTGTCTCTTTCTAAGGATGAACTTAGACAAACCTTAGAATGAGACTAACGAGACTAACTTGGGACGAACAAAGACAAACTTTTGTCTCATTCTAAGGTTTGTGTAAGTTCGTCCGAAGTTTGTCAAAGTTCGTCCCAAGTTAGTCTATTTCTAAGGACAAACTTACACAAACCATAGAATGAGACTAACGAGACTAACTTTGAAAGAACAAAGACAAACATTAGTCTCATTCTAAGGTTAGTCGAAATTTGTCCCAAGTTAGTCTATTTCTAAGAACGAACTTAGATAAACCTTAGAATAAGACTAAGAGACTAACTTGGGACGAACAAAGACAAACTTTAGTCTCATTCTATGGTTTGTTTAAGTTCGTCCCAAGTTAGTCTAAGTTCGTCCCAAGTTGGTCTCTTTCTAAGGACAAACAAAGACAAACTTTAGTCTCATTCTAAGGTTGTTCTAAGTTCGTCCCAAGTTAGTCTAACTTCGTCCCACGTTTGTCTCTTTCCAAGGATGAACTTAGACAAACCTTAGAATGAGACTAACGAGACTAACTTGGGATGAACGAAGACAAACTTTAGTCTCATTCTAAGGTTTCTCCAAGTTCGTCCCAAGTTAGTCTAAGTTCGTCCCGTGTTTGTCTCTTTTTAAGGACGAACATAGACAAACCTTAGAATGAGACTAACGAGACTAATTTGGAACGAACAGAGACAAACTTTAGTCTCATTCTAAGGTTTGTCTAAGTTCGTCCCAAGTTTGTCCCAAGTTTGTCTCTTTCTAAGGACGAACAAAGACAAACTTTAGTCTCATTCTAAGGTTTGTCTAAGTTCGTCCCAGGTTTGTGAAAGTTCGTCACAAGTTAGCCTATTTCTAAGGACGAACTTAGACAAACCTTAGAATGAGACTAAGGAGACTAACTTGGGACAAACAAAGACAAACTTTAGTCTCATTCTAAGGTTTGCCTAAGTTCGTCCCAAGTTTGTCAAAGTTCGTCCCAAGTTAGTCTATTTCTAAGGATGAACTTAGACAAACCTTAGAATGAGACTAACGAGACTAACTTGGGAAGAACAAAGAAAAACATTAGTCTCATTCTAAGGTTAGTCTAAGTTCGTCCTAAGTTAGTCTATTTCTAAGAACGAACTTAGATAAACCTTATAATGAGACTAAGAGACTAACTTGAGACAAACAAAGACAAACTTTAGTCTCATTCTAAGGTTTGTCTAAGTTCATCCCAAGTTAGTCTAAGTTCGTCCCAATTTAGTCTCTTTCTGAGGACGAACTTAGACAAACCTTAGAAGGAGACTAACGAGACTAACTGGGGACAAACAAAGACAAACTTTAGTCTCATTCAAAGGTTTGTCTAAGTTCGCCCCAAGTTAGTGTCTATGTTCGTCCCACATTTGTCTCTTTCTAAGGATGAATATAGACAAACCTTAGAATGAGACTAACGAGACTAACTTGGGACGAACAAAGACAAACTCTAGTCTCATTCTAAGGTTTGTCTAAGTTCGTCCAAAGTTTGTCAAAGTTCGTCCCAACTTAATCTATTTCTAAGGATGAACTTACACAAACCTTAGAATGAGAGTAAGGAGACTAACGTGAGACGAACAAAGACAAACTTTAGTCTCATTCTAAGGTTTGTCTAAGTTCGTACAAAGTTTGTCAAAGTTCGTCCCAAGTTAGTCTATTTCTAAGGACCAACTTAGATAAACCTTAGAATGAGAGTAACGAGACTAACTTGAGACGAACAAAGACAAACTTTAGTCTCATTCTAAGGTTTGTCTAAGTTTGTCCCAAGTTAGTGTCTAAGTTCGTCCCACATTTGTCTCTTTCTAAGGATGAACTTAGACAAACCTTAGAATGAGACTAACGAGACTAACTTGGGACGAACAAAGACAAACTTTAGTCTCATTCTAATGTTTGTCAAAGTTCGTCCCAAGTTTGTCAAAGTTCATCCTAAGTTAGTCTATTTCTAAAGACGAACTTACACAAACCTTAGAATGAGACTAACGAGACTAACTTGGAAAGAACAAAGACAAACATTAGTCTCATTCTAAGGTTAGTCGAAATTTGTCCCAAGTTATTCTATTTCTAAGAACGAACTTAGATAAACCTTAGAATAAGACTAAGTGACTAACTTGGGACGAACAAAGACAAACTTTAGTCTCATTCTATGGTTTGTTTAAGTTCGTCCCAAGTTAGTCTAAGTTCGTCCCAAGTTGGTCTCTTTCTAAGGACGAACAAAGACAAACTTTAGTCTCATTCTAAGGTTTGTCTAAGTTCGTACCAAGTTTGTCAAAGTTCGTCCCAGGTTAGTCTATTTCTAAGGACCAACTTCGATAAACCTTAGAATGAGAGTAACGAGACTAACTTGAGACGAACAAAGACAAACTTTAGTCTCATTCTAAGGTTTGTCAAAGTTTGTTTCAAGTTAGTGTCTAAGTTCGTCCCACATTTGTCTCTTTCTAAGGATGAACTTAGAAAAACCTTAGAATGAGACTAACGAGACTAACTTGGGACGAACAAAGACAAACTTTAGTCTCATTCTAAGGTTTGTCTAAGTTCGTCCCAAGTTTGTCAAAGTTCGTCCCAAGTTAGTCTATTTCTAAGGACAAACTTACACAAACCTTAGAATGAGACTAACGAGACTAACTTTGAAAGAACAAAGACAAACATTAGTCTCATTCTAAGGTTAGTCGAAATTTGTCCCAAGTTAGTCTATTTCTAAGAACGAACTTAGATAAACCAACTTGGGACGAACAAAGACAAACTTTAGTCTCATTCTATGGTTTGTTTAAGTTCGTCCCAAGTTAGTCTAAGTTCGTCCCAAGTTGGTCTCTTTCTAAGGACAAACAAAGACAAACTTTAGTCTCATTCTAAGGTTGTTCTAAGTTCGTCCCAAGTTAGTCTAACTTCGTCCCACGTTTGTCTCTTTCCAAGGATGAACTTAGACAAACCTTAGAATGAGACTAACGAGACTAACTTGGGATGAACAAAGACAAACTTTAGTCTCATTCTAAGGTTTCTCCAAGTTCGTCCCAAGTTAGTCTAAGTTCGTCCCGCGTTTGTCTCTTTCTTAGGACGAACATAGACAAACCTTAGAATGAGACTAACGAGACTAATTTGGAACGAACAAAGACAAACTTTAGTCTCATTCTAAGGTTTGTCTAAGTTCGTCCCAAGTTTGTCTAAGTTCGTCCCAAGTTAGTCTCTTTCTAAGGACGAACAAAGACAAACTTTAGTCTCATTCTAAGGTTTGTCTAAGTTCGTCCCAGGTTTGTCAAAGTTCGTCCCAAGTTAGCCTATTTCTAAGGACGAACTTAGACAAACCTTAGAATGAGACTAAGGAGACTAACTTGGGACAAACAAAGACAAACTTTAGTCTCATTCTAAGGTTTTCCTAAGTTCGTCCCAAGTTTGTCAAAGTTCGTCCCAAGTTAGTCTATTTCTAAGGATGAACTTAGACAAACCTTAGAATGAGACTAACGAGACTAACTTGGGAAGAACAAAGACAAACATTAGTCTCATTCTAAGGTTAGTCTAAGTTCGTCCTAAGTTAGTCTATTTCTAAGAACGAACTTAGATAAACCTTAGAATGAGACTAAGAGACTAACTTGAGACAAACAAAGACAAACTTTAGTCTCATTCTAAGGTTTGTCAAAGTTCATCCAATTTAGTCTAAGTTCGTCCCAATTTAGTCTCTTACTGAAGACGAACTTAGACAAACCTTAGAAGGAGACTAACGAGACTAACTGGGGACAAACAAAGACAAACTTTAGTCTCATTCTAAGGTTTCTCTAAGTTCGTCCCAAGTTTGTCAAAGTTCGTCCCAAGTTAGTCTATTTCTAAGGACAAACTTAGATAAACCTTAGAATGAGAGTAACGAGACTAACTTGAGACGAACAAAGACAAACTTTAGTCTCATTCTAAGGTTTGTCAAAGTGCGTCCCAAGTTAGTCTATAAGGACGAACTTATACAAACCTTAGAATGAGACTAACGAGACTAACTTGGGACGAACAAAGACAAACTTTAGTCTCATTCTAAGGATTGTATAAGTTCATCCCAAGTTAGTCTATTTCTAAGGACGAACTTAGATAAACCTTAGAATGAGAGTAACGAGTCTAACTTGAGACGAACAAAGACAAACTTTTGTCTCATTCTAAGGTTTGTCAAAGTTCGTCCCAAGTTAGTTTATTTCTAAGGACAAACTTACACAAACCTTACAATGAGACTAACGTGACTAACTTGGGACGAACAAAGACAAACTTTAGTCTCATTCTAAGGTTTGTCAAAGTTCGTCCCAAGTTAGTGTCTAAGTTCGTACCACATTTGTCTATTTCTAAGGATGAACTTAGACAAACCTTAGAATGAGACTATCGAGACTAACTTGGGACGAACAAAGACAAACTTTAGTCTCATTCTAAGGTTTCTCAAAGTTCGTCCCAAGTTTGTCAAAGTTCATCCCATGTTAGTCTATTTCTAAGGACAAACTTACACAAACCTTAGAATGAGACTAACGAGACTAACTTGGGAAGAACAAAGACAAACATTAGTCCCATTCTAAGGTTAGTCGAAATTTGTCCCAAGTTAGTCTATTTCTAAGAACGAACTTAGATAAACCTTAGAATAAGACTAAGAGACTAACTTGGGACGAACAAAGACAAACTTTAGTCTCATTCTATGGTTTGTTTAAGTTCGTCCCAAGTTAGTCTAAGTTCGTCCCAAGTTGGTCTCTTTTTAAGGACGAACAAAGACAAACTTTAGTCTCATTCTAAGGTTTGTCTAAGTTCGTCCCAAGTTTCTCAAAGTTCACCCCAAGTTAGCCTATTTCTAAGGACGAACTTATATAAACCTTAGAAAGAGAGTAACGAGACTAACTTGAGACGAACAAAGACAAACTTTAGTCTCATTCTAAGGTTTGTCAAAGTGCGTCCCAAGTTAGTCTATTTCTAAGGACGAACTTAGATAAACCTTAGAATGAGACTAACGAGACTAACATGGGACGAACAAAGACAAACTTTAGTCTCACTCTAAGGTTTGTCTAAGTTCGTCCCAAGTTAGTCTATTTCTAAGGACAAACTTAGATAAACCATAGAATGAGACTAACGAGACTAACTTGGGATGAACAAAGACAAACTTTAGTCTCATTCTAAGGTTTGTCTAAGTTCGTCCCAAGTTAGTCTAAGTTCGTCCCACGTTTGTCTCTTTCTAAGGACGAACTTAGACAAACCTTAGAATGAGACTAAAGAGACTAACTTGGGACGAACAAAGACAAACTTTAGTCTCATTCTAAGGTTTGTCTAAGTTCGTCCCAAGTTTGTCCCAAGTTTGTCTCTTTCTAAGGACGAACAAAGACAAACTTTAGTCTCATTCTAAGGTTTGTCTAAGTTCGTCCCAGGTTTGTGAAAGTTCGTCACAAGTTAGCCTATTTCTAAGGACGAACTTAGACAAACCTTAGAATGAGACTAAGGAGACTAACTTGGGACAAACAAAGACAAACTTTAGTCTCATTCTAAGGTTTGCCTAAGTTCGTCCCAAGTTTGTCAAAGTTCGTCCCAAGTTAGTCTATTTCTAAGGATGAACTTAGACAAACCTTAGAATGAGACTAACGAGACTAACTTGGGAAGAACAAAGAAAAACATTAGTCTCATTCTAAGGTTAGTCTAAGTTCGTCCTAAGTTAGTCTATTTCTAAGAACGAACTTAGATAAACCTTATAATGAGACTAAGAGACTAACTTGAGACAAACAAAGACAAACTTTAGTCTCATTCTAAGGTTTGTCTAAGTTCATCCCAAGTTAGTCTAAGTTCGTCCCAATTTAGTCTCTTTCTGAGGACGAACTTAGACAAACCTTAGAAGGAGACTAACGAGACTAACTGGGGACAAACAAAGACAAACTTTAGTCTCATTCAAAGGTTTGTCTAAGTTCGCCCCAAGTTAGTGTCTATGTTCGTCCCACATTTGTCTCTTTCTAAGGATGAATATAGACAAACCTTAGAATGAGACTAACGAGACTAACTTGGGACGAACAAAGACAAACTCTAGTCTCATTCTAAGGTTTGTCTAAGTTCGTCCAAAGTTTGTCAAAGTTCGTCCCAACTTAATCTATTTCTAAGGATGAACTTACACAAACCTTAGAATGAGAGTAAGGAGACTAACGTGAGACGAACAAAGACAAACTTTAGTCTCATTCTAAGGTTTGTCTAAGTTCGTACAAAGTTTGTCAAAGTTCGTCCCAAGTTAGTCTATTTCTAAGGACCAACTTAGATAAACCTTAGAATGAGAGTAACGAGACTAACTTGAGAAGAACAAAGACAAACTTTAGTCTCATTCTAAGGTTTGTCTAAGTTTGTCCCAAGTTAGTGTCTAAGTTCGTCCCACATTTGTCTCTTTCTAAGGATGAACTTAGACAAACCTTAGAATGAGACTAATGAGACTAACTTGGGACGAACAAAGACAAACTTTAGTCTCATTCTAAGGTTTGTCAAAGTTCGTCCCAAGTTTGTCAAAGTTCGTCCCAAGTTAGTCTATTTCTAAAGACGAACTTACACAAACCTTAGAATGAGACTAACGAGACTAACTTGGAAAGAACAAAGACAAACATTAGTCTCATTCTAAGGTTAGTCGAAATTTGTCCCAAGTTATTCTATTTCTAAGAACGAACTTAGATAAACCTTAGAATAAGACTAAGAGACTAACTTGGGACGAACAAAGACAAACTTTAGTCTCATTCTATGGTTTGTTTAAGTTCGTCCCAAGTTAGTCTAAGTTCGTCCCAAGTTGGTCTCTTTCTAAGGACGAACAAAGACAAACTTTAGTCTCATTCTAAGGTTTGTCTAAGTTCGTACCAAGTTTGTCAAAGTTCGTCCCAGGTTAGTCTATTTCTAAGGACCAACTTCGATAAACCTTAGAATGAGAGTAACGAGACTAACTTGAGACGAACAAAGACAAACTTTAGTCTCATTCTAAGGTTTGTCAAAGTTTGTTTCAAGTTAGTGTCTAAGTTCGTACCACATTTGTCTCTTTCTAAGGATGAACTTAGGAAAACCTTAGAATGAGACTAACGAGACTAACTTGGGACGAACAAAGACAAACTTTAGTCTCATTCTAAGGTTTGTCTAAGTTCGTCCCAAGTTTGTCAAAGTTCGTCCCAAGTTAGTCTATTTCTAAGGACAAACTTACACAAACCTTAGAATGAGACTAACGAGACTAACTTTGAAAGAACAAAGACAAACATTAGTCTCATTCTAAGGTTCGTCGAAATTTGTCCCAAGTTAGTCTATTTCTAAGAACGAACTTAGATAAACCAACTTGGGACGAACAAAGACAAACTTTAGTCTCATTCTATGGTTTGTTTAAGTTCGTCCCAAGTTAGTCTAAGTTCGTCCCAAGTTGGTCTCTTTCTAAGGACAAACAAAGACAAACTTTAGTCTCATTCTAAGGTTGTTCTAAGTTCGTCCCAAGTTAGTCTAACTTCGTCCCACGTTTGTCTCTTTCCAAGGATGAACTTAGACAAACCTTAGAATGAGACTAACGAGACTAACTTGGGATGAACAAAGACAAACTTTAGTCTCATTCTAAGGTTTCTCCAAGTTCGTCCCAAGTTAGTCTAAGTTCGTCCCGCGTTTGTCTCTTTCTTAGGACGAACATAGACAAACCTTAGAATGAGACTAACGAGACTAATTTGGAACGAACAAAGACAAACTTTAGTCTCATTCTAAGGTTTGTCTAAGTTCGTCCCAAGTTTGTCTAAGTTCGTCCCAAGTTAGTCTCTTTCTAAGGACGAACAAAGACAAACTTTAGTCTCATTCTAAGGTTTGTCTAAGTTCGTCCCAGGTTTGTCAAAGTTCGTCCCAAGTTAGCCTATTTCTAAGGACGAACTTAGACAAACCTTAGAATGAGACTAAGGAGACTAACTTGGGACAAACAAAGACAAACTTTAGTCTCATTCTAAGGTTTGCCTAAGTTCGTCCCAAGTTTGTCAAAGTTCGTCCCAAGTTAGTCTATTTCTAAGGATGAACTTAGACAAACCTTAGAATGAGACTAACGAGACTAACTTGGGAAGAACAAAGACAAACATTAGTCTCATTCTAAGGTTAGTCTAAGTTCGTCCTAAGTTAGTCTATTTCTAAGAACGAACTTAGATAAACCTTAGAATGAGACTAAGAGACTAACTTGAGACAAACAAAGACAAACTTTAGTCTCATTCTAAGGTTTGTCAAAGTTCGTCCCAATTTAGTCTAAGTTCGTCCCAATTTAGTCTCTTACTGAAGACGAACTTAGACAAACCTTAGAAGGAGACTAACGAGACTAACTGGGGACAAACAAAGACAAACTTTAGTCTCATTCTAAGGTTTGTCAAAGTGCGTCCCAAGTTAGTCTATAAGGACGAACTTATACAAACCTTAGAATGAGACTAACGAGACTAACTTGGGACGAACAAAGACAAACTTTAGTCTCATTCTAAGGATTGTATAAGTTCATCCCAAGTTAGTCTATTTCTAAGGACGAACTTAGATAAACCTTAGAATGAGAGTAACGAGTCTAACTTGAGACGAACAAAGACAAACTTTTGTCTCATTCTAAGGTTTGTCAAAGTTCGTCCCAAGTTAGTTTATTTCTAAGGACAAACTTACACAAACCTTACAATGTGACTAACGTGACTAACTTGGGACGAACAAAGACAAACTTTAGTCTCATTCTAAGGTTTGTCAAAGTTCGTCCCAAGTTAGTGTCTAAGTTCGTACCACATTTGTCTATTTCTAAGGATGAACTTAGACAAACCTTAGAATGAGACTATCGAGACTAACTTGGGACGAACAAAGACAAACTTTAGTCTCATTCTAAGGTTTGTCAAAGTTCGTCCCAAGTTTGTCAAAGTTCATCCCATGTTAGTCTATTTCTAAGGACAAACTTACACAAACCTTAGAATGAGACTAACGAGACTAACTTGGGAAGAACAAAGACAAACATTAGTCCCATTCTAAGGTTAGTCGAAATTTGTCCCAAGTTAGTCTATTTCTAAGAACGAACTTAGATAAACCTTAGAATAAGACTAAGAGACTAACTTGGGACGAACAAAGACAAACTTTAGTCTCATTCTATGGTTTGTTTAAGTTCGTCCCAAGTTAGTCTAAGTTCGTCCCAAGTTGGTCTCTTTTTAAGGACGAACAAAGACAAACTTTAGTCTCATTCTAAGGTTTGTCTAAGTTCGTCCCAAGTTTCTCAAAGTTCACCCCAAGTTAGCCTATTTCTAAGGACGAACTTATATAAACCTTAGAAAGAGAGTAACGAGACTAACTTGAGACGAACAAAGACAAACTTTAGTCTCATTCTAAGGTTTGTCAAAGTGCGTCCCAAGTTAGTCTATTTCTAAGGACGAACTTAGATAAACCTTAGAATGAGACTAACGAGACTAACATGGGACGAACAAAGACAAACTTTAGTCTCACTCTAAGGTTTGTCTAAGTTCGTCCCAAGTTAGTCTATTTCTAAGGACAAACTTAGATAAACCATAGAATGAGACTAACGAGACTAACTTGGGATGAACAAAGACAAACTTTAGTCTCATTCTAAGGTTTGTCTAAGTTCGTCCCAAGTTAGTCTAAGTTCGTCCCACGTTTGTCTCTTTCTAAGGACGAACTTAGACAAACCTTAGAATGAGACTAAAGAGACTAACTTGGGACGAACAAAGACAAACTTTAGTCTCATTCTAAGGTTTGTCTAAGTTCGTCCCAAGTTAGTCTAAGTTCATCCCAAGTTAGTCTCTTCCTGAGGACGAACTTAGACAAACCTTAGAAGGAGACTAACGAGACTAACTTGGGACGAACAAAGACAAACATTAGTCTCATTCTAAGGTTTGTCTAAGTTCGTCCCAAGTTTGTCAAAGTTCGTCCCAAGTTAGTCTATTTCTAAGGACGAACTTAGATAAACCTTAGAATTAGAGTAACGAGACTAACTTGAGACGAACAAAGATAAACTTTAGTCTCATTCTAAGGTTTGTCAATGTTCATCCCAAGTTATTCTATTTCTAAGGATGAACTTATACAAACCATAGAATGAGACTAACGAGACTAACTTGGGACGAACAAAGACAAACTTTAGTCTCATTTTAAGGTTTGTCTATGTTCGTCCCAAGTTAGTCTATTTCTAAGGACGAACTTAGACAACCCTTAGAATGAGACTTACAAGACTAACTTGGGACGAACAAAGACAAACTTTAGTATCATTCTAAGGTTTGTCTAAGTTCGTCCCAAGTTAGTCTAATTCTAAAGACGAACTTAGATAAACCTTAGAATGAGACTAACGAGACTAACTTGGGACGAACAAAGACAAACTTTAGTCTCATTCTAAGGTTTGTCTATGTTCGTCCCAAGTTAGTCTATTTCTAAGGACAAACTTAGATAAACCTTAGAATGAGACTAACGAGACTAACATGGGATGAACAAAGACAAACTTTAGTCTCATTCTAAGGTTTGTCTAAGTTCGTCCCAAGTTAGTCTAAGTTCGTCCCACGTTTGTCTCGTTCTAAGGACGAACTTAGACAAACCTTAGAATGAGACTAAAGAGACTAACTTGGGACGAACAAAGACAAACTTTAGTCTCATTCTAAGGTTTGTCTAAGTTCATCCCAAGTTAGTCTAAGTTCATCCCAAGTTAGTCTCTTCCTGAGGATGAACTTAGACAAACCTTAGAAGGAGACTAACGAGACTAACTTGGGATGAACAAAGACAAACTTTAGTCTCATTCTAAGGTTTGTCTAAGTTCGTCCCAAGTTTGTCAAAGTTCGTCCCAAGTTAGTCTATTTCTAAGGACGAACTTAGATAAACCTTAGAATGAGAGTAACGAGACTAACTTGAGACGAACAAAGATAAACTTTAGTCTCATTATAAGGTTTCTCAATGTTCATCCCATGTTAGTCAATTTCTAAGGATGAACTTATACAAACCATAGAATGAAACTAACGAGACTAACTTGGGACGAACAAAGACAAACTTTAGTCTCATTTTAAGGTTTGTCTAAGTTCATCCCAAGTTAGTCTATTTCTAAGGACGAACTTAGATAAACCTTAGAATGAGACTAACAAGACTAACTTGGGACGAACAAAGACAAACTTTAGTCTCATTCTAAGGCTTGTCTATGTTTGTCCCAAGTTTGTCAAAGTTCGTCCCAAGTTAATCGATTTCTAAGGACAAACTTAGATAAACCTTTGAATGAGAGTAACGAGACTAACTTGAGACGATCAAAGACATACTTTAGTCTCATTCTAAGGTTTGTCTAAGTTCGTCCCAAGTTAGTCTATTTCTAAGGACAAACTTAGACAAACCTTAGAATGAGACTAAAGTTTGTCTTTGTTCGTCCCAAGTTAGTCTCGTTAGTCTCATTCTAAGGTTTGTATAAGTTCATCCTTCGAAATAGACTAACTTGGGACGAACTTTGACAAACCTTAGAATGACACTAAAGTATGTCTTTGTTCGTCTTAAGTTAGTCTCGTTACTGTCATTCAAAGGTTTATCTAAGTTTGTCCTTAGAAATAGACTAACTTGGGACGAACTTTGACAAACTTGGACGAACATAGACAAACCTTAGAATGAGACCAAAGTTTGTCTTTGTTCGTCCCCAGTTAATCTCGTTAGTCTCATTTTAAGGTTTATCTAAGTTCGTCCTTAGAAATAGACAAACTTGGGACGAACTTAGACTAACCTTAGAATGAGACTAATGTTTGTCTTTGTTCTTCCCAAGTTAGTCTCGTTAGTCTCAATCTAAGGTTTGTCTAAGTTCGTCCTTAGAAACAGACTAACTTGGAATGCATTTTGACAAACTTGGGACGAACTTAGACAAACCTTAGAATGAGACTAAAGTTTGTCTTTGTTCGTCCCAAGTTAGTCTTGTTAGTCTCATTCTAAGGTTTGTCTAAGTTAGTCCTTAAAAAGAGACAAACGTGGGACGAACTTAGACTAACTTGGGACGAACTTAGACAAACCTTAGAATGAGACTAAAGTTTGTCTTTGTTCGTCCCAAGTTAGTCTCATTAGTCTCATTCTAAGGTTTATCTAAGTTCGTCCTTAAAAATAGACTAACTTGGGACAAACTTTGACAAAACTTAGAATGAGACTAAAGTATGTCTTTGTTCGTCTCTAGTTAGTCTCTTTACTCTCATTCTAAGGTTTATCTAAGTTCGTCCTTAGAAATAGACTAACTTGGGACGAACTTTGACAAACTTGGGATGAACTTAGACAAACCTTAGAATGAGACTAAAGTTTGTCTTTGTTCGTCCCAAGTTAGTCTCGTTAGTCTCATTCTAAGGTTTTTTTAAGTTCGTCCTTAGAAAGAGACCAACTTGGGACGGGCTTAGACAAACATTAGAATGAGACTAAAGTTTGTCTTTGTTCATCTCAAGTTAGTATTGTTACTCTCATTCTAAGGTTTATCTAAGTTCGTCCTTAGAAATAGACTAACTTGGGACAAACTTAGACAAACTTGGGACGAACTTAGACTAACTTGGGACAAACTTAGACAAACCTTAGAATGAGACTAAAGTTTGTCATTGTTCATCCCAAGTTAGTCTCGTTAGTCTCATTCTAAGGTTTTTATAATTCGTCCTTAGAAATAGACTAACTTGGGACGAACTTTGACAAACTTGGGATGAACTTAGACAAACCTTAGAATGAGACTAAAGTATGTCTTTTTTCGTCTCAAGTTAGTCTCGTTACTCTCATTCTAAGGTTTATCTAAGTTTGTCCTTAGAAATAGACTAACTTGGGACGAACTTTGACAAACTTGGGACGAACTTAGACAAACCTTAGAATGAGACTAAAGTTTGTCTTTGTTCATCCCAAGTTAGTCTCGTTAGTCTCCTTCTAAGGTTTGTCTAAGTTTGTCCTTAGAAAGAGACAAACGTGGGACGAACTTAGACTAACTTGGGACGAACTTAGACAAACCTTAGAATGAGACTAAAGTTTGTCTTTTTTCGTCCCAAGTTAGTCTCGTTAGTCTCATTCTAAGGTTTATCTAAGTTCGTCCTTAGAAATAGACTAACTTGGGACGAACTTTGACAAACCTTAGAATGAGACTAAAGTATGTCTTTGTTCGTCTCAAGTTAGTCTCGTTACTCTCATTCTAAGGTTTATCTAAGTTCGTCCTTAGAAATAGACTAACTTGGGACAAACTTTGACTAACCTTAGATTGAGACTAATGTTTGTCTTTGTTCTTCCCAAGTTAGTCTCAATCTAAAGTTTGTCTAAGTTCGTCCTTTGAAATAGACTAACTTGGGACAAATTTTGACAAACTTGGGACGAACTTAGACAAACCTTAGAATGAGACTGAAGTTTGTCTTTGTTCATTTCAAGTTAGTCTTGTTAGTCTCATTCTAAGGTTTGTCTAAGTTTGTCCTTAGAAAGAGACAAACGTGGGATGAACATGGGACGAACTTAGACAAACCTTAGAATGAGACTAAAGTTTGTCTTTGTTCGTCCCAAGGTAGTGTCTTAGTCTCATTCTAAGGTTTATCTAAGTTCGTCCTTGGAAATAGACTAACTTGGGATGAACTTAGACTGACCTTAGAATGAGACTAATGTTTGTCTTTGTTCTTCCCAAGTTAGTCTCAATCTAAGGTTTGTCTAAGTTCGTCCTTAGAAATAGGCTAACTTGGGATGAACTTAGACTAACTTGGGACAAACTTAGACAAACCTTACAACGAGACAAAAGTTTGTCGTTGTTCGTCCCAAGTTAGTCTGGTTAGTCTTATTCTAAGGTTTATCTATGTTCGTCCTTAGAAAAAGACTAACTTGGGACGAACTTAGACAAACCTTAGAATGATACTAAAGTTTGTCTTTGTTCGTCCCAAGTTAGTCTCGTTAGTCTCATTCTAAAGTTTGTCAAAGTTTGTGCTTAGAAAGAGACAAACGTGGGACGAACTTAGACTAACTTGGGACGAACTTAGACAATCCTTACAATGAGACTAAAGTTTGTCATTGTTCGTCCCAAGTTAGTCTCGTTAGTCTTATTCTAAGGTTTATCTAAGTTCGTCCTTAGAAATAGGCTAACTTGGGACGAACTTAGACAAACCTTACTGAAATCTTCCCCTGGTAGATGAGATGTTGTTCTGGTCGAGATCCAGAGCAAATCTTATAACAACTTATGCGCTAAAACAAGTATTGCGGAAATAAAATGACACGCAAAGTTGTGACCCAGTTCGGCGTTAACGAGCCTACGTCTGGGGGGCGTTCTCTAGCCCGGTGGACAACAATTCACTATTATTGAGTATTGCGAGTACAGGGTTTACCGTTTACAGAATCCCTCTTAAACAACCTGAGCCTCGGACACTCTAGTAATTGCAATCTAGGTCTCCCCCTATATCTTTGCTCCCGCTCCGTATCCACCAGAATGATTCTCCGAGAGAATCAGCGCCTTCTCCCAAATGCGTAGTAAACAGAACTTCCGTGCGTGAGCCTTTAGCTTCGTCCATCAATCAATCTGTTGAGCACCAATGCAGATTGATCCGAGCGCCTTCAAGTAACCAGTGACGGTTAATTCTCCAGCCGATTATGTGCGTCGTGAATAACCAGTTACGATTAGTTCACTGCCGTTTGCCTCCTCCTCCCTTCAATGAGTATGAGCGTGATTAATATCTCCGTAAGTGCTAACTAATACCTAAGCATTAGTCTTCCTTATATAGAGCGGTAGAAACCCTAAAACAATAAGGATTCCTGGACTAAACCGCCTCTATCATTAGGAAATCTTTCCTAATCTCTTGCGCATATCTCTTGTAGATAATCCTCCGTTTGAATCTTCAATCTAGATTAGGCAACCTTCGATTATCTTCTCGACTAAGATAGCTTCAAGCGCAAGCAACCGACTCCAATGATATCTCCAATTATCCATAAGCACTTGACTTGCCAAATCCGTTTCCGGATATTCAATGCTGCGTCTGAGTTGTGCTAAGTCGGCTGAGACAAGTTTCCAAATCTGAATTTGGAAATATCCAACTTCTGTCCATGCACCTGCAACCGCCTTATTCTTCCAACGGTCGACTGTGTTTCCAAATCTGAATTTGGAAACATTCCATCTGCTTCAGCTTGTTCCAGGACAGTTGTCTCTTCCAGTCTTGAACAACAGCTAGAACAACTATACTAAGTTTTGCAAAACACCATGCCATAAAACTAACACTTACAATGAGACTAAAGTTTCTCATTGTTCGTCCCAAGTTAGTCTCGTTAGTCTCATTCTAAGGTTTGTCTAATTTCGTCCTTAGAAAGAGACAAACGTGGGACGAACTTAGACTAACTTGGGACGAACTTTGACAAACTTTAGAATGAGACTAAAGTTTGTCTTTGTTCATCCCAAGTTAGTCTCGTTAGTCTCATTCTAAGGTTTGTATAAGTTCGTCCTTAGAAATAGACTAACTTGGGACGAACCTTGACAAACCTTAGAATGAGACCAAAGTTTGTCTTTTTTCGTCTCAAGTTAGTCTCGTTACTCTCATTCTAAGGTTTATCTAAGTTCGTCCTTAGAAATATGCTAACTTGGGACGAACTTAGACAAACCTTAGAATGAGACTAAAGATTGTCTTTGTTCGTCTCAAGTTAGTCTCGTTATTCTCATTCTAAGGTTTATCTATGTTCGTCCTTAGAAATAGACTAACTTGGGACGAACTTAGACAAACCTTAGAACGAGACTAAATTTTTTCTTTCTTAGTCCCAAGTTAGTCTTGTTACTCTCATTCTAAGGTTTATCAAAGTTCGTCCTTAGAAATAGACTAACTTGGGACGAAGTTTGACAAACTTGGGACGAACTTAGACAAACCTTAGAATGAGACTAAAGTTTGTCTTTGTTCGTCCCAAGTTAGTCTCGTTAGTCTCATTCTAAGGTTTGTCTAAGTTCATCCTTAGAAACAGACTAACTTGGGACGAACTTTGACAAACTTGGGACGAACTTTGACAAACCTTAGAATGAGACTAAAGTATGTCTTTGTTCGTCTCAAGTTAGTCTCGTTACTATCATTCTAAGGTTTATCTAAATTCGTCCTTAGAAATAGACTAACTTGGGACGAACTTAGACAAACCTTAGAATGAGAATGAGACTAATGTTTGTGTTTGTTCGTCTCAAGTTAGTATCGTTACTCTCATTCTAAGGTTTATCTAAGTTTGTCCTTAGATATAGACTAACTTGGGACGAACTTTGACAAACTTGGGACAAACTTAGACAAACCTTAGAATGAGACTAAAGTTTGTCATTGTTCGTCTAAAGTTAGTCTCGTTACTCTCATTTAAAGGTTTATCTAAGTTCGTCCTTAGAAATAGACTAACTTGGGACGAACTTTGACAAACTTGGGATGAACTTAGACAAACCTTAGAATGAGACTAAAGTTTGTCTTTGTTCGTCCCAAGTTAGTCTCGTTAGTCTCATTCTAAGGTTTGTCTAAGTTCGTCCTTAGAAAGAGACAAACTTGGGACGAACTTAGACTAACTTGGGACGAACATAGACAAACCTTAGAAAGAGACTAAAGTTTGTCTTTGTTCGTCCCAAATTAGTCTCGTTAGTCTCATTCGTAGGTTTATCTAAGTTCTTCCTTAGAAATGGACTAATTTGGGACGAACTTAGACAAACCTTAGAATGAGACTAAAGTTTGTCTTTGTTCGTCCCAAGTTAGACTCGTTAGTCTCATTCTAAGGTTTGTATAAATTCGTCCTTAGAAAATGGTCTAACTTGGGATGAACTTTGACAAACCTTAGAATGAGACTAAAGTTTGTCTTTGTTCGTCCCAAGTTAGTCTCGTTACTCTCATTTTAAGATTTATCTAAGTTCGTCCTTAGAAATAGACAAACTTGGGACGAACTTAGACTAACCTTAGAATGAGGCTAATGTTTGCCTTTGTTCGTCCCAAGTTAGTCTCGTTAGTCTCATTCTAAGGTTTTGATGTTCCCATGATTGGCATGTCTTTGACAGAACATCTTTAGACAGTTCAAGCTAGAGCTCAATCAGATGCTGGCACAGAAGTACAGCGTACAGATGACGCATGATCAAGATACGGTTATTCTGAAGATACTAAAGATTGAGAATCTTTCCAGTTGGAGCCAGTCAGCAACGACACAGATCTTTCGAGAGGTCACTCTAATATTTCCCTGCCAAAATTGGAAACCTCTTGTCTAACTTTTCGAAGAAGATATCTTATGAAGAAGCTGTCGACGACGAGATTGAAGCAGATATCTTATTTGATTGACATCCTGAAGATATCGACAAAGCTACTTGATGGAAGCCAAACGACGGATCAACATAAAAGAACTGTGCGATCAAATATACGCAGATTGGCTGAGGGAATATCGGTTGACTTGGGGTGGAAGTCATCTTTAAAGATAGATCGAATATTTAGCAAATATTTCGCAACATCTCAGAAGTATTTGACGACATATTCTGATCGGATTAGGGTTTCCTCCTAGCGTATAAATGCAATGCTAGGGCATCCTCATATGCGTGCCTCCCGAGAGAAAAAGCTAAACACGAGAGTTCGTGAGATTGGGGGAGAAGCGACGGCTGGCTATTCCACATCGGAATATCAGCCGTGAAGCAACCGTCTGCACAGTGTGGTGTTCAGGTTGTGCTGGAGGATCAACAAAGTACTCACACACAGCTATCAAGCTACGTCTTTGAAAGAAGACGACTGAACTTCCGAGAAGTTCAAGACTAGGCCGAGAGAGAAGTCTCGTCCTACCCACAGGGGATCGAGGGGAGTAGCGACAAATCGAGATCGCAAATCAGAGAGACGGAGAGTTAGAGGCTAGGCAATTACAAACTCGGAGTTGTGTAAGAGTAAGACCACTTGTAGCTCTAATTCTTGTAATACGATTTGTGCCCCATTATAGGGTGTGGGAAACCCCCCAGAGTAGGCGAGGCCGAACTAGGTAACATACCGTGCGTGCTCCTATTTTGCTTCTTCTATTTTGGTTCCCGTTATCTTCAATAACTGCTGGATCTTTACGAGAGGTGTCCAAGGGGTGTCTCAGCCATACCTTGAACTGTCAGTTGAACTGGTGTGCAAAGAGTTCAAGGTCTGTCGCAACAATACCCGAGACACAAGCTTGAACAGGGGACATAATTTCAAATGGTATCAAAGCAAACACTCGACACACTGAGTGGGATCCTGAAACTGTTCAAGATGACAGACACCAAAACTTACAGAAGTAAAGATGACAGACACCCCTCAGTAGAATGGAGTGGTGGAACGAAATAACCGTACCATTCAAGAGATGGCCCGGGTGATGATCCATGCCAAAAAGGTCCCTCTGAAGTTTTGGTCCGAAGCTATGAACACAGCATGCCACATTATAAATCGAGTCACTATACGCTCTGGAACGGAGAAGACCTGCTATGAACTCTGGAAAGGAAAGAAGCTCACTGTCAAATATTTCCACATTGTTGGAAGTGAGTGCTACATTCTGAACGACCGGGAGTACCGACAAAAACTGGATCCGAAGAGTGATGAAGGGTTCTTTCTTGGGTATTCCTCAAACAGTCGAGCAAATCGGGTATTCAACAAGCGCACAGGATCAGTCATGGAATCTATAAATGTTAGAGTAAAGGATGAAGTGTTCGTACAGGCGGTCCCGGACGACGCTGAGGACAGCACCAGCACAGCTCCTGCAACACAACCATCATCCCAGCAGATTGAGCATGAACCGACTGAAGGATCGCCTGACAACTCCACTGAAGATCATCCCTCTGACGAAGCTGTTACTGCCAACCCCCGAGAAAATGTTATTACGCTACAACCGTCTCGACGAATTGCCAGGGATCACCCAATCTCTGAAGTTATTGGCTCACCTAGTGACGGAGTTCAAACTCACAGAATTCTGAGCAACTCCAGAGAATTGCCTGCTTGCTCGTGTTTCCTCTCATCAATCGAGCCTAAAAACATAAAGGAGGCGTTACTTGATGAGTATTGGGTCCTCGCTATGCAGGAAGAACTGGAAGAATTTGCTAGAAACGATGTATGGGCTTTGGTTCCGAGACCTGATGGGGTCAACATTATTGGTACAAAATGGATCTTTAAAAACAAGTCCGACGCATCGGGAAACATCACAAGAAACAAAGCTCTCCTAGTGGCACAAGGATATACTCAAATAGAAGGGATAGACTTTGAGGAAACCTTTGCTCCGGTTGCACGCCTTGAAGCCATTCGCCTACTGCTTGCTCTAGCATGTCACTTAAAGTTTCGACTGTTCCAGATGGATGTCAAAAGTGCCTTCCTAAACGGACTTCTGAATGAGGAGGTTTTCGTCGCTCAACCGAAAGGATTTGAAGATCCGCATCACCCAGCATCAGTGTACCACCTGAAGAAAGCATTATACGGTCTCAAACAAGCACCCAGAGCTTGGTATGAGCGTCTCACAGTGTTCCTCGTCGATCATGGATATGTGCGAGGGGGAGTGGACAAGACCCTGTTCGTTAAACACACAAGGTCAGACTTTATTATCGTACAAATCTATGCTGACGATATTGTGTTTGGGTCCAATACCCAGAACCTGGTGGATCAGTTTGTGGAACAGATGCAGAAGGAGTTCAAGATGAGCATGGTTGGGGAAATGAACTACTTTCTAGGACTCCAGGTGACTCAGAAGGAAGACGGCATTTTCATCTCTCAAAGCAAGTATGCCAAGAATCTGATAAAGAAATTTGACCTTTAGAAAGCAAGTCACAAACGAACTCCGGCCGCTACTCACATAAAGATTACCAAAGACGAGGCTGGAACAAAGGTCGATCAGACGCTGTACAGGAGTATGATTGGAAGCCTCCTGTACTTGACAGCTAGTAGACTAGATATAGCTGATGCCGTTGGCGTTTGTGCAAGATACCAGGTAGACCCCAAGGAAAGTCATCTCCTACAAGTTAAGAGAATCATAAAGTATGTATGCGGGACTGTTGACTTTGGAATCTGGTATACCAAGGACACCAATCCACATCTGGTTGGCTACTGCGACGCAGACTGGGCAGGAAACGCTGAAGATCGAAAGAGCACATCTGGAGGATGCTTCTTCTTAGGAAATAACTTGGTCTCGTGGTTCAGTAAAAAGCAAAACAGCATCTCACTGTTTACGGCTGAAGCCGAATACATAGCAGCATGAAGCAGCTGCACTCAACTTCTATGGATGAAGCAGATGATGTCTGAATACGGAGTTAAACAAGAAGAAATGACCCTGTATTGTGACAACATGAGCGCAATCAGTATCTCAAAGAACCCAGTACAACACTCCAGGACGAAACACATAGATATCAGACATCACTTCATCCGAGAGCTGGTTGAACAGAAGGTGGTTACTCTTACGCATGTTACAACAGACAAACAATTGGCGGACATATTCACCAAACCACTTGATGCCATTCAGTTTGAAACACTTAGATCCTCCTTGGGTCTTTGTGTTATCAAGAACTAAGTGTTCCAGACAGGGGTCAATCACAGGCAGAACACCAGCTCAAATAGTTGGGCTGACCACCTATCAACAGGAAGCTGGAACAGAAGGAAAGGAAGGGAGTATCTACCCGAAACAAGGAAAGTGTGCAGACTGTAATGGAAAATCAGACGATTTCCTGACCCTAAATGAGGTAATCTCCTCTGCTCACCCAAGGCTTGTTCTCCTGCTACCAAGAGGGAGATTCTGTGACTGTTTCTGCAGAAGAAGGGTAAGTCCGCAGGGCGAAGAGTGTGATCCTGTTAAGAAGGAGAATGAGAATGCAAGTAGAGGACTTGAAGCAAAGCAATTGGGTAATGTGATGGAAGAGTCCCATACACCCTACAAGTATGAAGACCTGGATGCGCCGTTCAAGGATATTGATGATATTAGTGATGAGTTGCTAAACTAGAAGATTTCCAATCGTGTTGAGACAAAAGCTGACCAGTCCCCAGTAGCCCAGGCTGTAGATTTGGAGGAAAATGTGCCAGATGATGCGGTCTCAACTATAGAGTAGGGTGGTAAGACAGGTTTACCACAAAAGTCATCCACATCTTATCCAGAGAAAATTTAAGGGACTGGAAGGAAGCATGATGACGTTACGGAGGATGCCCATACGTTGGTGGATCCCCCAGCTATTCATGTCTTGATGTCAAAGAGAGACAGATATTGAGTATAATTCAATATGATTGAGGATCAGAAGTTTCAGAAAGATGACGAACTTAATGGACATGGACCTTGATAAGACTGTCCAAGAATTGGACAAGGTAGGCACTATCACTCATGAAGGAGATGAGCTTGTTAAGACACCAGAAACGTTAGACACAGACAGGACTACTATGAAGACAACTGTTGAAGGAGTGATCCGGTGACGGGAGACCAGATGATGGAGTTTCAAGGGAAATCGGGACTCAGTGTCAATGGCTGAACTAAAGAGAGTACTGATAAGAAAGTGACCATCCAATCATACTCGACAGAAGTATCCACCCAGAGGAATAGCACGATACAGATGCAGTGGGAGCAAGTACATTCAAGCTAAGGAAGAAGAGTGCTCCAGGAGCAGCTCCACCCAGTGTATCAACTAAAGGATCTGAGCATGAAATGTGATTAGTCGGTATAGGTGCAGCAAAGTGGAAGAAAGCGTAGAAGAAGGTCATCTCTAAGAGGCTACCTAATAAGTTGTCAGTCCCAAGGGAGTCATTCCCAACAGCAGCTCTGACTATATTCTACTGAAGGAAGTAGAGATCATTCAGAAATTCGAATAGCTGCTAAGACATCTTGGTCCGACAATCTCACGGTATGTGCGCGTATCCCAGGCCATGTTTGAGGGGGAGTTAACCAGACTTCAGATACCATGCGCTGATTGATTGACTGGATGAAGTCGGTTGGACCCCTTGCCAGTTTGTGCCAAAAAGGGGGAGTAGTTTCGGTCCAAAGATAGATTCGGTTTTGCCAAAATGCCAAGGGGGAGATTGATGTTCCCATGATTGGCATGTCTTTGACAAAACATCTTTAGACAATTCAAGCTAGAGCTCAATCAGATGCTTGCACAGAAGTACAGCATACAGAAGACGCATGATCAAGATACGGTTATTCTGAAGATACTAAAGATTGAGAATCTTTCCGGTTGGAGCCAGTCAGCAACGACACAGATCTTTCGAGAGGTCACTCTAATATTTCCCTACCGAAAATGGAAACCTCTTGTCTAACTTGTCAAAGAAGATATCTTATGAAGAAGCTGTCGACGACGAGTGACAGATGCTTGTCGTCAAAGAAAATGTACAAATAATATTTATAAAGTCCGCTACTCGCGACTTCACTACTGGGTAGCTAGTGGTAAGTAGGGGTCGGACCCAAGGGAATTAGGGGGATATGTGTTCTTTACGGGTTTGCCACGATAGTGAATACTGTTGGGGATTGAACAGCGAGGGAACGTTTTTTAGGTTGATTGAGATTTTAATACTAACGTCTAAGTGATTGGTTGGTTGGTTTTGGTTTTTAGTGCGGAAAAGTAAATTACAGAAAAGTAAATACTGAAAATACAAAGAAGACTTACAGCGGGTGATGCGTGATTGTCAAGTCCTCCGGTAGGTGAGCAGTTTATACTAAGAAAGTAAAATGCAGATGGTGTTTTGAATCAGGGGAAAGCATTCGGTTTTGGGACTCTTCTTGTGACACATCTATCATTGACTTCAATAGATTTCTTTTACACTTCTACGTGTGGTTATCCCGACAAAGGTGACAACCCAAATACCCCGACAAAGGTGGTACTCCACACCCTTAACCTGTCAAGTTGTTATGTGGTTGTCCCGACAAAGGTGACAACCCAAATACCCCGACAAAGGTGGTACTCCACAACAAGTTTGACAAAGCCTTAGGTTTCTAGTCTTTTTTCTAGCTCGAATAACCCGACAAAGGTGTTACTCTAACTAGATTTTAAAGACTAAGATTGAATAACCCGACAAAGGTGTTACTCAACCTCGATCTCCAAGACTAGAGAAGCGTAAAACAATATTGAGTGCAAAAATCTCAAGATGTTGGCACAAGGGTGTGAACCCTTAACCGAATAAAGAGTTTAGCTACGAATATCCATAGAGGTGGATACCATAGCTAAATACTGGGGGGTTTTTGAAAACAGTAAGAGGGAAAGGGGTGGAGTACTCAAGAACCAACAGGAGTACTCCCAATTTCCTACTGAATACTCAAGAACCAACAAGAGTATTCCCTAAAGTATAATACTAAAGAGACCAATAGGAGTATTATTTCGAAACCGAACCAAACTTACATAGTAACAAACTTTGAGAGATAAGTGTTTTTACAATTTTTGGATGATTAAAATGAGGGGAGGAGCTCCTCCTTATATAGCCATGGAAGGAGGAGGAGATGAGGACACTTGTTGCATGGAGATTGGATGAGCAAATCAAGGGAGGAGAAGCCACCACATGGAGGAGGAGGAGAGGGCGGTGGAAGCCGCCGATAGGCGGTGGTGGAGGAGGAGGGAAGGTGGCTTTTTCCACCTCCAAGCCAAGTAGCCGGTCATCTTGGGAGGAGGGGGGAGGAGCCGCCGGTAGGAGGTGGTGGAATGGGGTGGCTTTCCTCCCTTGGCCACCTCTTCTTCAAATGGCCGGTCATCTTGCCCATATGTGAGTTTTGTACAGTTTTGTGCAGTCTTTTCACAAAACTGTCAGTGTATTTTGGCCCCGGGCTGACTTGATTCCTCTTTGGTTTGATTTGTTTTGATTGATTCCTTGTCAGGATCCTTTAGATTTCTTCAGTCGGCATATGATCTTGACCTTGGATTGACTCCTGATATCTTTTCAGCATAAAATCCTCTCCTTAGCGTGTTTTCACTTTAATCTCTAAAATGCCCTGTGGAAATATATCGGGACTAACAAGTAGAAGTTAGATAGACAAACAGTCTAATTTGGTGGGTTTAACTGTGTTTATGATTCATACAATTATGGTCCATCAGATTACCCCCCACTTTTAGTTGTTCGTCCCGAACAATGCTTTATAAGGGCGTTACTAAGTAAGTTGGTCGAAATATGAAAATAAGACTGTGGTACTAGACTTTTCCTAATTCATGCATTACTACTTGTTACTAAATTAAACCGTGAAAATAATTAGAAATAACTTGATACGTGTACCTTCGTGCTGAGATGCAAATTATTTTGGATGTTTCGGGAGATAGCTCTTTTCAGGTCCAGGCTGGCATCCTCGGGATTGTCTCGCACTATATGGTTTTCTTGTATCTTTCTCTAGCACGTGATTCGATTCGGGTTTTAGTGAGTTGAGCCTTTTTGATTTTTCTTCTTTGGCGAGGGACTGCTTTTTTGTAGTGATTCTGCCTTTGGCTTTTGATTTGATCTTTTTTGAGTGCTTCACTTTTGCTCGGTTAAAACCTTCACAATTTTGGGCCTATGGCCTCTTTTGATTTTCTTCTTTGAGTTTTTTGCTTCTTTGTGACTTGCTAGTCCATTTTCTCAGCCTTGTTGGGAGGTCCAATCATCGCCCGCAAGCCTATGGAAATACCTCCCCGCTCCTCTCTTTTTTGCCGTTTTCGCGCGGGTCAAGGTGAGGGTCGCTCAACTATTTTCTCAGCTACTTTGACTGTCGTTTCGCGCGGGTCAAGATGAGGGTCGCTCATCTATTTTCTCGGCTACTTTGAACGGAGAGAGGACGGTTTGATTCCCGTCCTCGCCTTTGCATAGATGCTTCTTGGCGGAGATGACTTCAATTATTCACTGAACCCCGAAGTGCAGCCTCTACTGACTTCGAAAACCATATAGTTTGATTCGATCCTTCGAATGCTTGCCAAGTCCTTCGAGGGCATTTCTATCAAATCCACATCGTTGGTTATCTTAGCACAAAGGGACAAATGAAAAGTTACATCTTAAGTTTTTAGACAGTTGAATTTTCACAAGGTTAATGCATGAATTATGACTTATCTTTTTCACATTCTTAAGTTCATATTTTCAAAAAGATACTATTACTAAGAAAAAAAACAGCAAGCATGTTATTTATGTACACAGGTGGTTCTCACCCCCCACTTTTGAACGAAGGCGTGCCTTAGTTCAAAAGTCATGCAAGCTTAAAACTAAATTACTGAATTTAAATGACAGAAATTAAAGTGCGGAAAAGTAAGATAGTGTCGGGTTACCTCCCGACCAGTGCACTTGTTTAACGTCATTGGCTCGACAGTACCTCGTTGTGGATTAATGGTTTGGGTCCCATGGGTGGCTCAAGTCAAACTTCGCCACCGTTCCTGTGTTGCTTCTTGCTTTGATTCTTCCTGACGTCTTACTGGAGTAAGAGCTCCATGGTTTTGGTGCTTTTTCTTTCCATAGTTTCTGAGAAGGCTGGGGACCTTTTACCATAACTGCTGGTTCAATGAGCCGGGCTCTCTTGTTTTTCCTTCCGGGCTTCCATTGCACCGGGCCATGTCTTTGTCGCTTCTTAGTGTATGGCCGGTTGGCATCTTTGTAGTTTTGGAAGTTTAGGCTTTTGCCAAGCGACCTTAAGCATGCGCCCTTGCTAACCCTCTTCTTTGTGGCAGAGATGAATTGCCATCCTAGAACGAGTGAGTTTTCAGCCGGCTTTTCTTGGCTCATGACGAGAGAGTGCTCCAATGTTGGCTTTTCTTGCCTTTGTCCCGTTTCCAACTTGCCTTGCACCTCCTCATTGATCACTTTATCTTCAGGGGCTGTGATCCGTATACAAACCGAGGGGACAAGTTGGGGAACTTCCACCACAAGGGCCACGTCTTTCTTGAGCAGTTTTTCAGTGAGGGCCGAGCCTAATTTGGCCGATTCTTCTTCGGTTATTTGTGAGTCCTCATCCTTAGTTGGCCCCGTGGGCTCCAATATTGGTTCCTTTAGAGCCGCCTCCACGTCCATTACTACCCTTGTACCGATGTCTTCTCTCGGCTTTTTTGCGGGCAAGCTCGTAATAGGTGTCGTGTCGGGCTCATTTTGCACTGAGTCCATTTCCATCGTCGGTGCCTTATCTTTAGTTTGGTGCCACTGACCCTGTTTTGTGTTCTTTGCCAAATCATTTATGAGGCGCCAGGCTTCACCCACGGTTAACTTCCTGAGTGAACATCCTGCTACATCATTAAATCTTTTCCGCTCAAGTGGCATCATTCCACCGAGAAACCTTTGAATAAGATTGATTCTGGTGAATCCATGATGCGGGCAGTTCGCCACAAGGAAGTCAAAGTACGCCAAGTACTCGTCCAAAGTTTGGTCCTGGGATTGCTTAATGTCGATGATCTCTTCGCGGAGTAGCCAGAAAAACTCATCATTTTTCCACGGCTCGTTTTCGTAGTAGGAAGACATGGCGGATTATGTATAGAAAAAAGAACAACTACCCATTTGCTAATTCCCCGGCAACGGCACCAATTTGACAGATGCTTGTCGTCTGAGCAAATGAACAAATAATATTTATAAAGTCCGCTACTCGCGACTTCACTACTGGGTAGCTAGTGGTAAGTAGGGGTCGAACCCAAGGGAATTAGGGGGATATGTGTTCTTTACGGGTTTGCCACGATAGTGAATACTGTTGGGGATTGAACAGCGAGGGAGCGTTTTTTAGGTTGATTGAGATTTTAATACTAACGTCTAAGTGATTGGTTGGTTGGTTTTTGTTTTTAGTGCGGAAAAGTAAATTACAGAAAAGTAAATACTGAAAATACAAAGAAGACTTACATCGGGTGATGCGTGATTGTCAAGTCCTCCGGTAGGTGAGCAGTTTATACTAAGAAAGTAAAATGCAGATGGTGTTTTGAATCAGGGGAAAGCATTCGGTTTTGGGACTCTTCTTGTGACACATCTATCATTGACTTCAATAGATTTCTTTTACACTTCTACGTGTGGTTATCCCGACAAAGGTGACAACCCAAATACCCCGACAAAGGTGGTACTCCACACCGTTAACCTGTCAAGTTGTTATGTGGTTGTCCCGACAAAGGTGACAACCCAAATACCCCGACAAAGGTGGTACTCCACAACAAGTTTGACAAAGCCTTAGGTTTCTAGTCTTTTTTCTAGCTCGAATAACCCGACAAAGGTGTTACTCTAACTAGATTTCAAAGACTAAGATTGAATAACTCGACAAAGGTGTTACTCAACCTCGATCTCCAAGACTAGAGAAGCGTAAAACAATATTGAGTGCAAAAATCTCAAGATGTTGGCACAAGGGTGTGAACCCTTAACCGAATAAAGAGTTTAGCTACGAATATCCATAGAGGTGGATACCATAGCTAAATACTCGGGGGTTTTTGAAAACAGTAAGAGGGAAAGGGGTGGAGTACTCAAGAACCAACAAGAGTACTCCCAATTTCCTACTGAATACTCAAGAACCAACAGGAGTATTCACTAAAGTATAATACTCAAGAACCAACAAGAGTATTATTTCAAAACCGAACCAAACTTACATAGTAACAAACTTAGAGAGATAAGTGTTTTTACAATTTTTGGATGATTAAAATGAGGGGAGGAGCTCCTCCTCATATAGCCATGGAAGGAGGAGGAGATGAGGACACTTGTTGCATGGAGATTGGATGAGCAAATCAAGGGAGGAGAATCCACCACATGGAGGAGGAGAAGAGGGCGGTGGAAGCCGCCGGTAGGCGGTGGTGGAGGAGGAGGGAAGGTGGCTTTTGCCACCTCCAAGCCAAGTAGCCGGTCATCTTGGGAGGAGGGGGAGGAGCCGCCGGTAGGAGGTGGTGGAATGGGGTGGCTTTCCTCCCTTGGCCACCTCTTCTTCAAGTGGCCGGTCATCTTGCCCATATGTGAGTTTTGTACAGTTTTGTGCAGTCTTTTCACAAAACTGTCTGTGTATTTTGGCCCCGGGCTAACTTGATTCCTCTTTGGTTTGATTTGTTTTGATTGATTCCATGTCAGGATCCTTTAGATTTCTTCAGTCGGCATATGATCTTGACCTTGGATTGACTCCTGATATCTTTTCAGCATAAAATCCTCTCCTTAGCGTGTTTTCACTTTAATTTCCAAAATGCCCTGTGGAAATATATCGGGACTAACAAGTAGAAGTTAGATAGACAAACAGTCTAATTTGGTGGATTTAACTGTGTTTATGATTCATACAATTATGGTCCATCAACTAGATTGAAGCAGATATCTTATTTGATTGACATCCTGAAGATATCGACAAAGCTATTTGATGGACGCCAAACGACTGATCATCATAAAAGAACTGTGCGATCAAATATACACAGATTGGCTGAGGGAATATCGGTTAACTTGGGGTGGAAGTCATCTTTAAAGATAGATCGAATATTCAGCAAATATTTCGCAACATCTCTGAAGTATTTGACGACATATTCTGATCGGATTAGGGTTTCCTCCTAGCGTATAAATGCAATGCTAGGGCATCCTCATATGCGCGCCTCCCGAGAGAAAAAGCAAAACACGAGAGTTCGTGAGATTGGGGGAGAAGCGACGGCTGGCTATTCCACATCGGAATATCAGCCCTGAAGCAACCGTCTGCACAGTGTGGTGTTCAGGCTGTGCTGGAGGATCAACAAAGTACACACACACAGCTATCAAGCTACGTCTTTGAAAGAAGACGACTGAACTTTCGAGAAGTTCAAGACTAGGCCGAGAGAGAAGTCTCGTCCTACCCACAGGGGATCGAGGGGAGTAGCGACGAACCGAGATCGCAAATCCGAGAGACGGAGAGTTAGAGGCTAGGCAATTACAAACTCGGAGTTGTGTAAGAGTAAGACCACTTGTAGCTCTAATTCTCGTAATACGATTTGTGCCCCATTATAGGGTGTGGAAAACCCCCCAGAGTAGGCGAGGCCGAACTGGGTAACATACCGTGCGTGCTCCTGTTTTGCTTCTTCTATTTTGGTTCCCGTTATCTTCACTAACTGCTGGATCTTTACGAGAGGTGTCCAAGGGGTGTCTCAGCCATACCTTGAACTGTCATTTGAACTGGTGTGCAAAGAGTTCAAGGTCTGTCGCAACAATACCCGAGACACAAGCTTGAACAGGGGACATATTTTCAGGTTTGTCTAAGTTCGTCCTTAGAAATAGGCTAACTTGGGAAGAACTTTGACAAACTTGGGACGAACTTGGACAAACCTTAGAATGAGACTAAAGGTTGTCTTTGTTCGTCCAAAGTTAGTTTCGTTTGTCTCATTCTAAGGTTTGTATAAGTTCGTCCTTAGAAATAGACTAACTTGGGACAAACTTTGACAAACCTCAGAATGAGACTAAAGTTTGTCTTTGTTCGTCTCAAGTTAGTATCGTTACTCTCATTCTAAGGTTTATCTAAGTTCATCTTTAGAAATAGACTAACTTGGATGAACTTAGACAAACCTTAGAAAGAGACTAAAGTTTGTCTTTGTTCGTCCGAAGTTATTCTCGTTATTCTCATTCTAAGGTTTATCTAAGTTCATCCTTAGAAATAGAGTAACTTGGGATGAACTTAGACAAACCATAGAATGAGACTATAGTTTTTCTTTGTTCGTCCCAAATTAGTCTCGTTAGTCTCATTCTAAGGGTTGTATAAGTTCGTCCTTAGAAATAGACTAACTTGAGAAGAACTTTGACAAACCTTAGAATGAGACTAAAGTTTGTCTTTGTTCATCTCAAGTTAGTATCGTTACTCTCATTTTAAGGTTTATCTAAGTTCGTCCTTAGAAATAGACTAACTTGGGACGAACTTTGACAAACTTGGGACGAACTTAGACAAACCTTAGAATGGGACTAAAGTTTGTCTTTGTTCGTCCCAAGTTAGTCTCGTTAGTCTCATTCTAAGGTTTGTCTAAGTTCGTCCTTAGAAAGAGACTAACTTGGGACGAACTTAGACAAACCTTAGAATGAGACTAAAGTTTGTCTTTGTTCGTCCCATGTTAGTCTCTTAGTCTCATTCTAAGGTTTATCTATGTTTGTTCGTAGAAATAGACTAACTTGGGACAAACTTAGACTAACCTTAGAATGAGAATAAAAAAAAAATTCTTCCCAAGTTAGTCTCGTTAGTCTCATTCCAAGGTTTGTCTAAGTTCGTCTTTAGAAATAGACTAACTTGAGACGAACTTTGACAAACTTCGGACAAACTTTAACAAACCTTAGAATGAGACTAAAGTTTGTCTTTGTTCGTCCCAAGTTAGTCTCCTTAGTCTCATTCTAAGGTTTGTCGAAGTTCGTCCTTAGAAAGAAACAAGTCAAACTTAGACTGACTTGGGACGAACTTCGACAAACCTTAGAATGAGACTAAAGTTTGTCTTTGTTCGTCCCAAGTTAGTCTCGTTAGTCTCGTTAGTCTCATTCTAAGGTTTATCTAAGTTCATCCTTAGAAATAGACTAACTTGGGACGAACTTAGACAAACCTTAGAATGAGACTAAAGTTTGTCTTTGTTCGTCCCAAGTTAGTCTTATTAGTCTCATTCTAAGGTTTGTATAAGTTTGTCCTTAGAAATAAACTAACTTGGGATGAACTTTGACAAACCTTAGAATGAGACTAAAGTTTGTCTTTGTTCGTCTCCGGTTAGTCTCTTTACTCTCATTTAAAGGTTTATCTAAGTTCGTCCTTAGAAATAGACTAACCTGGGATGAACTTTGACAAACTTGGGATGAACTTAGACGAATCTTAGAATGAGAGTAAAGTTTGTCTTTGTTCGTCCCAAGTTAGTCTCGTTAGTCTCATTCTAAGGTTTGTCTAAGTTCGTCCTTAGAACGAGACAAACGTGGGACGAACTTAGACTAACTTGGGACGGACTTAGACAAACCTTAGAATGAGACTAAAGTTTGTCTTTGTTCATCCCAAGTTAGTCTCGTTAGTCTCATTCTAAGGTTTATCTAAGTTTGTCCTTAGAAATAGACTAACTTGGGACGAACTTTGACAAACTTGGGATGAACTTAGACAAACCTTAGAATGAGACTAAAGTTTTTCTTTGTTCGTCCCAAGTTAGTCTCGTTAGTCTCATTCTAAGGTTTGTCTAAGTTCGTCCTTAAAAAGAGACTAACTTGGGACGAACTTTAGACAAACCTTAGAATGAGACTAAAGTTTGTCTTTGTTCGTCCCAAGTTAGTCTCTTAGTCTCATTCTAAGGTTTATCTATGTTCGTCTCTAGAAATAGACTAATTTGGGACGAACTTAGAATGACCTTAGAATGAGACTAATGTTTGTCTTTGTTCGTCCCAAGTTAGTCTCCTTAGTTTCATTCTAAGGTTTGTCTAAGTTCGTCCTTAGAAAGAGACAAACGTGGAACGAACTTTGACCAACTTGGGACGAACTTAGACAAACCTTAGAATGAGACTAAAGTTTGTCTTTGTTAGTCCCAAGTTAGTCTCGTTAATCTCATTCTAAGGTTATCTAAGTTCGTCCTTAGAAATAGACTACCTTGGGACAAACTTAGACAAACCTTAAATTGAGACTAAAGTTTGTCTTTGTTCGTCCCAAGTTAGTCTCGTTAGTCTCATTCTAAGGTTTGTATAAGTTCGTCCTTAGAAATAGACTAGGTTGGGACGAACTTTGACAAACCTTAGAATGAGACTAAAGTTTGTCTTTGTTCGTCTCAAGTTAGTCTCGTTACTCTCATTCTAAGGTTTATCTAAGTTCATCCTTAGAAATAGACTAACTTGGGATGAACTTAGACAAACCTTAGAATGAGACTAAAGTTTGTCTTTGTTCGTCCCAAGTTAGTTTCGTTAGTCTCATTCGAAGGTTTATCTAAGTTCATCCTTAAAAATTGACTAACTTGGGACGAACTTAGACAAACCTTAGAATGAGACTAAAGTTTTTCTTTGTTCGTCCCAAGTTAGTCTCGTTAGTTTCATTCTAAGGTTTGTATAAGTTCATCCCTAGAAATAGACTAACTTCGGACGAACTTTGACAAACCTTAGAATGAGACTAAAGTTTGTCTTTGTTCGTCTCAAGTTAGTATCGTTACTCTCATTCTAAGGTTTATCTAATTTCGTCCTTAGAAATAGACTAACTTGGGACGAACTTTGACAAACTTGGGATGAATTTAGACAAACCTAAGAATGAGACTAAAGTTTGTCTTTGTTCGTCCCAAGTTAGTCTCGTTAGTCTCATTCTAAGGTTTGTTTATGTTCGTGCTTAGAAAGAGACAAACGTGGGACGAACTTAGACTAACTTGAGACGCACTTAGACAAACCTTAGAATGAGACTAAAGTTTGTCATTGTTCGTCCCAAGTTAGTCTCGTTACTCTCATTCTAAGGTTTTTCCAAGTTCGTCCTTAGAAATAGACTAACTTGGGACAAACTTAGACAAACCTTAGAATGAGACTAAAGTTTGTCTTTGTTCGCCCCAAGTTAGTCTCGTTAGTCTCATTCTAAGGTTTGTCTAATTTCGTCCTTAGAAAGAGACAAAGGTGGGACGAGCTTAGACTAACATGGGACGAACTTAGACTAACCTTAGAATGAGACTAAAGTTTGTCTTTGTTCGTCCTAAGTTAGTCTCGTTAGTCTCATTCTAAGGTTTATCAAAGTTCGTCCTTAGAAATAGACTAACTGGGTCGAACTTAGACAAACCTTAGAATGAGACTAAAGTTTGTCTTTGTTCGTCCCAAGTTAGTCTCGTTAGTCTCATTCTAAGGTTTGTATAAGTTCATCCTTAGAAATAGACTAACTTGGGATGAACTTAGACAACCCTTAGAATGAGACTAAAGTTTGTCTTTGTTCGTCCCAGGTTAGGCTCGTTAGTCTCATTCTAAGGTTTGTCTAATTTCGTCCTTAGAAAGAGACAAATGTGGGACGAAGTTAGACTAACTTGGGACGATTTAGACAAACCATAGAATGAGACTAAAGTTTGTCTTTGTTCGTCCCAAGTTAGTCTCGTTATTCTTATTCTCAGGTTTATCAAAGTTCGTCCTTAGAAATAGACTAACTTGGGACGAACTTAGACAAACCTTAGAATGAGACTAAAGTTTGTCTTTGTTCGTCCCAAGTTAGTCTCGTTAGTCTCATTCTAAGGTTTGTATAAGTTCGTCCTTAGAAATAGACTAACTTGGGACGAACTTTGACAAACCTTAGAATGAGACTAAAGTTTGTCTTTGTTCGTCTCAAGTTAGTATCGTTACTCTCATTCTAAGGTTTATCTAATTTCGTCCTTAGAAATAGACTAACTTGGGACGAACTTTGACAAACTTGGGATGAAATTAGACAAACCTAAGAATGAGACTAAAGTTTGTCTTTGTTCGTCCCAAGTTAGTCTCGTTAGTCTCATTCTAAGGTTTGTTTATGTTCGTGCTTAGAAAGAGACAAACGTGGGACGAACTTAGACTAACTTGAGACGCACTTAGACAAACCTTAGAATGAGACTAAAGTTTGTCATTGTTCGTCCCAAGTTAGTCTCGTTACTCTCATTCTAAGGTTTTTCTAAGTTCGTCCTTAGAAATTGACTAACTTGGGACAAACTTAGACAAACCTTAGAATGCGACTAAAGTTTGTCTTTGTTCGCCCCAAGTTAGTCTCGTTAGTCTCATTCTAAGGTTTGTCTAATTTCGTCCTTAGAAAGAGACAAACGTGGGACGAGCTTAGACTAACATGGGACGAACTTAGACTAACCTTAGAATGAGACTAAAGTTTGTCTTTGTTCGTCCTAAGTTAGTCTCGTTAGTCTCATTCTAAGGTTTATCAAAGTTCGTCCTTAGAAATAGACTAACTGGGACGAACTTAGACAAACCTTAGAATGAGACTAAAGTTTGTCTTTGTTCGTCCCAAGTTAGTCTCGTTAGTCTCATTCTAAGGTTTGTATAAGTTCGTCCTTAGAAATAGACTAACTTGGGACGAACTTAGACAACCCTTAGAATGAGACTAAAGTTTGTCTTTGTTCGTCCCAAGTTAGGCTCGTTAGTCTCATTCTAAGGTTTGTCTAATTTCGTCCTTAAAAAGAGACAAATGTGGGACGAAGTTAGACTAACTTGGGACGATTTAGACAAACCATAGAATGAGACTAAAGTTTGTCTTTGTTCGTCCCAAGTTAGTCTCGTTAGCTTTATTCTCAGGTTTATCAAAGTTAGTCCTTAGAAATAGACTAACTTGGGACGAACTTAGACAAACCTTAGAATGAGACTAAAGTTTGTCTTTGTTCGTCCCAAGTTAGTCTCGTTAGTCTCATTCTAAGGTTTGTATAAGTTCGTCCTTAGAAATAGACTAACTTGGGATGAACTTTGACAAACCTTAGAATGAGACTAAAGTTTGTCTTTGTTCGTCTCAAGTTAGTATCGTTACTCTCATTCTAAGGTTTATCTAAGTTCGTCCTTAGAAATAGACTAACTTGGGACGAACTTTGAAAAACTTGGGACGAACTTAGACAAACCTTAGAATGAGACTAAAGTTTGTCTTTGTTCGTCCCAAGTTAGTCTCGTTAGTCTCATTCTAAGATTTGTCTAAGTTCGTGCTTAGAAAGAGGTGGGACGAACTTAGACTAACTTGGGATGAACTTAGACAAACCTTAGAATGAGACTAAAGTTTGTCATTGTTCGTCCCAAGTTAGTCTCGTTAGTCTCATTCTAAGGTTTATCTAAGTTTGTCCTTTGAAATAGACTAACTTGGGACGAATTAGACAAACCTTAGAGTGAGACTAAAGTTTGTCTTTGTTCGTCCCAAGTTAGTCTCGTTAGTCTCATTCTAAGGTTTGTCTAATTTCATCCTTAGAAAGAGACAAACGTGGGACGAACTTAGACTAACTTGGGACGAACTTAGAAAAACCTTAGAATGAGACTAAAGTTTGTCTTTGTTCATCCCAAGTTAGTCTCGTTAGTCTCATTCTAAGGTTTATCAAAGTTCGTCCTCAGAAATAAACTAACTTGGGATGAACTTAGACAAACCTTAGAATGATACTAAAGTTTGTCTTTGTTCGTCCCAAGTTAGGCTCGTTAGTCTCATTCTAAGGTTTATCAAAGTTCGTCCTTAGAAATAGACTAACTTGGGATGAACTTAGACAAACCTTAGAATGATACTAAAGTTTGTCTTTGTTCGTCCCAAGTTAGTCTCGTTACTCTCATTCTAAGGTTTATATAAGTTCGTCCTTAGAAATAGACTAACTTTTTTTAAAGGAAAATTTTATCAAAGGGACAAAGCCCAAACAAAGAAAGTAGGACAAACAAGGATGCAACAACGCTAGAGGGGAACCCTAAACAGGTCTCCCATTAAACACTGAAAGAGACCTTGCGAGATTGGGGCGAATTAGCATCCTTGGAGCGCTTGAGAATAGGCTTAATTTGAGTGCTAGGAGCTGAGGATATGTCTTGCATGAATCTAGTCTTGTCTTCCTTAGTGAGAATAAGATCTGGGATCATGCTGTCATAACTCTTTTTTATCTCTTCTAGGTTGTCATTGAGGGAGCTGATGATAGGAGCTACTGTAGGATCAGCCATATTCAAATCCCCAACCTCCTTATCATCTGAAGATACCACCACAGCCGACTTAGGATTAATTGAAGTCTCCTCCTGACCCTCTTCACTCGGCATTGTAACAAAAGTCTCACAAGAGGGAACAACTTGAGGCTCAGGTGAATGCAAGACAACCTTCCCCTGCACGTGCCCCATACTCATTTCTTGATTGGTACTTTCAGCAGTGTTCTTCTTGTTCACTGAACTACTGTTATCATTAATTCGGACCTTCCTTGCACTCTTTTTCTTCTTGACTTGCACCCATTCATCTTGCTGGCTAGTTTCCATAGGCTCATTCCCTTGAGCCGCAGGACTATTATGGATAGTAAACTCTATGGGGATGTGCTCTTTCATAACAGGCATATTGATCTGCTCCTTTGGACCGTTTTTTGAGACATGTTTCTTCCTACACATCGATAAGTCATGACCATTAACTTTACAGTAGGAGCAATAGGCCATGTTGCTTTCCACTTCTATTTTTTGCCAGAAAACTCTCCCATTAGATAGAGAAATCCTAACTTCCTCCGGGATAGGAATACAAACATCAAGTTCCACGCATGCTCTAATAAATCTAAGAGTGGTACAAGCCTTTGATCTCTCATCCAAGTCAAGAAAAACACCAAAGGAGTTCACAATACTAGCCACATAGTTACGAGTAACGAAACCAGGATGAATACCTGGTAATCTGACCCACTTAGTTGTAGTAGATGATTCCTTCTTCGAACTGTAATTAGGGGAATACCAAAATAGGCGAAACATAGCATGCCCTACCTTTCGGAGAGGAGAAGTAAGGACCGCATTCGCATCTTCCTCAGAATCTAAAATAATCATCAAGTGCCGAGAATCCCAGATATCACTGACCGTAGCTCTGCCTTTAATAGGCCAATTTTCCTTGAAAACTTGCCGGATTACCTCAATGGTCGGCCTCCCCATGGTGAACTTTGCAACAAGCGAGTGTTTGAAGAGAGCTACCCCAGCTTCGAACTTAGCTGCTGTGAAATGAACAGAAGGCTTCCCATTTACGGTCGAGTATTGACGGGCTGGTAAAACGATCGGCTTAAAGCGAGGAACCAATCTAGGACTCGCCACCGCCGAAGCAAATGAGTTTGTCAGAACATTGCCCTTCACTGCCGAAGCATACGAGTTCATCGCCTTCGACTTTACCATTATGAAATTATATCCCCTGTTCAAGAAAGTGTTCTAGGTTGTGTTTGGACAGACCTTGAACTCTTTCTACCACAGTTCCACAACAAGTACGAACAGAACAATAAAAGACGAGTACGCACAGATTGATAACCCAGTTCGGCTACGCCTACTCTGGGGGGGTTTCCCACACCCAGAAAAGGGACAACAAATCTTTATTACGAGTATAGAGCTTTTTAGTGGACTTACACTTACACCTTGTAATTGCCTAGCCTCTACTACTCCGTCTCTCAGATTTGCAACCAAGGTTCGTCGCAACTCCCCTTGATCCCCTTCGTTCAGACCTTCTGTCCGAACGTACTCGAACCTTTCCTGAAGCTCGGTCTCTTTCACTTGAAAGCTGGTCGTTCTGTTTGTGCTCTGAACTTGATCACCTCTGGTCAATCTGAATGGCGCGTATCAGACTGAGCTCACACCGATGTTTTTCCAGTGGGGAAAACACAACGGCCGTCGCTTTCTTCTTTTCCAATCGATAGGATTTCTTCGTGTATTTTTGATCTTGAAAGCGATGGGAATTAGTGTTGCCTTTGCATTGTATTTATATGCTCGGACGAAACCCTAATTCGCATAAGATAATCCCATCAAATATTTCGGGAGATACTCCTGAATATTTGATGCATATCTTTAACAAATCCTTGGAAGAATATACGAAGTCGTCTTCTTTCCCAAGAAAGTCACGCCATCTTCACTTGTGAATATTCATTCGAATATCTTGTTCGAATAAGTCGCACGCCAGCTTTAGTTTGACGAAATCTTCGTTCCCAATATCTTCCGGAAAATATCCTTTGCGTCTTGATCACGCTGTACAGGAGTACTAGCATATGTTCGAACTCCCCCTGAACTCCTGCTCGAACTGTCTAACAACGTTTTGCCAAACACATGCCAGACAAGGGAACATCAATCTCCCCCTTGGCATTTTGGCAAAACCAAATCACTAGATCTATCTAACTATCTAGACAGTAGGAAACCTTGAGGGAACAAAAATTGTCACCACCTCAAAATACTCCCCCTTTTTGCCACAAACTGGCAAGGGGCTGATCGAGTTCGAACAACAAATCAAATAAGTGCCAAAACAAGCACACAATAACTAGAGTTTCAAATACGGTCTGAGTTCAGAGAAAAAGTTATTAGGAGACCTTCATAAAGACGAACCATCATCGGTGCCCTCCTCAGAGACTGTATCATCAGCTTCATCGTCACTTGGAAAGCTGAGGGCACGAGCGAGCTTGTTGATACGCTTGCGCTGCTTCTTGTCCGCTTCAATGATGTCATGCAGGTCCATGAGAATTCTGTTCCTTTCATCACGGGCTAACCTTGCTCCACCTCGCGTTGATGGCTCGGCAATATCTTTGCCCTTCGAGGTCTCCTCCTTGAGATCATTAATATGACGCCCTTTAAATAGCTTGTGGTCTACGACAAACTTGCTGGGAGACTTTGAGAGCTGATCAATGGAGGACATCAAAGCAGGTGCATGATAAACAATCAACTCATGAATCAGTGATGGGAAGCAGATCTGGTGAAGAGTCCTCTTTGACGTAGCATGTTCAGCAATCTGTTTGAACATGACTCTTCCCAAATTGAATTTCCGCTTGTTCCCTATATGATACAACAGTTGAGCCACGTCCTTATTGACTGTTGATCGATGTGTAGAAGGTCTCCAGTTGAAGACAGCAATGAAGAACAGCATGGAATAAAACGTTGATAAGTCTGCTGTGTGCACAACTGATTCAGGTCTCCACCTGACAGAGCCCGCAGTGATGGTACTCACAATCTTCTCAAAATTTGCCTCCTCCTCGTCAACAGCCGGGTCATCCATCGAGAAATACACATTGATTAGCTCCGGATCAATCTTAATTCTCCTTCCTCTAACAAAGAAGACTCCATACTCAGGATCTCCAACTACCCCAAAGTGAGGGGGCAAGTTCGCCATTGCCTCACGCACAAGCTGTTCACTGTAGGGTTTGCACCTAGCCAGCGTCCAAAACAGATCCGATTCTTTCAGAACCTTAACCACCTCCTTTCCCTTATACCGGGACTCATCTAGCAATCTTTCAGGTATGATTTTCCTCTTCTGGATGCATGGCCACTTTCTTGCAACATCTTTGTTAACAAACCATACACCCTTCTTAACCAAGCCAACTGGGACAGTCTCAGCATCAGGGCCTGGGACTTCACATCCCCCAGCGTCTTCTGAAACAGGCATTGGAGTGACACGCTTCCTTTTCTTGGAGGAACCAGCTCCCTCTGCACCACTGCGTACATCCTTTGTAGACTTCGCAAAGGCCACTTTTTCCTTCTGGGCAGAATCCTTTGTAGACTTCGCAAAGGCCACTTTTTCCTTTTCCTTCCCTTTTGACATCTTCTTTAACTTCACAAGAGGAACCAAATCCTCATCATCCCCCATCTGAGGAACTGCTTCAACATCAGTCTTCTGAGAGTCATCAATATCCATCTGAGAACCATGGTGACTGTCCTGAACAGCATCTGGAACAGTTGTCATCTCCTTACTCACAACATTCTCTGGAGTATCAATTAACTCCTCTTCAGCTGGAACACCGGGGACTTCCTTTGGTAGATTCTCAACAAAATCATCTATGTCTTTGAGCATATCCTCCAGGTCTTCATCAGCAGTCTTAGGCTCTTCTGCAACAGCATCAATCCCCCCAACACTCTTCACAGATGAATCTGGTCCTTTACTCACAGTCTCAGCAACTTCACCTTCTAAGACTCCAATCTCCTCAATCAAGTTATCAACAGGTGCATCCTTCAGACCCAAATTCCTCATACTCTTCCTTTCCTTATTAGAAATATCTGGGACCCTCCCTCTGTTAGAACAGATCCTGGCTAGGCATTGTCTGGGAGAGGCAGCTCGGCGAGACACCTTCTTTCTTTGAAAACCTCCTGGGCGAACGTACCCAGAAGCTTGAATCTTTGCCTTCCAAACGTCTGAAACACCAGACTTTCTTGGCACTGACATTCTGGGTTCCGTTTCTTCAACAGATTTAGAAACTTCATCACCCTTTTCACCAACCACAATCTTGTCCTTGTTAACACAAATCTCAGCCCTACCGGCTTCTTCATCACTAACAGCCCTCCTAGCTTCAGCACCCAAACTCCCAACATTCTTAACTCCCATAATAATTTCATCAACAAACACAGATTCTTTAACGACTGCAAAAATCGAAGGAAGGACGGGATTTACCTCCGATTGTGGACACGCTTGAGGGGTAGAAATCGCTGTGACTATCTGAGAAGTTTCAGCAGTTATCTCCTCGGCAGACATCTCGTGTAAAGGCGATGCCTTTTTCATCTTCGCAGCCTTGGATTTTGGAATCTTTGATTTCGCTGTCGTCGCCTTTGAGATTTGCATGCTTTCCTTCCTTTTCTCCGCGGATATAGCACTGGATTTTGCTGACTTCCTTGTGTTCACCATCGTTGATTTCGGAGCAGTCGAGAGTGAGAGACTTCCAATCTAGGGTTTCGGAGACAAGAAGAGAAGACTCGCTCAATAGTTGAGATTTGAAAATAAAGTATCCTCCTGCCTTTTCGTCTTCTCAATATACGCCAGTCGCTTTCAAAATAAAACGGCGTAATTCGAATCTTTCGGAATAAAATATTTGATCATAAGAACTTTCCCATCTGTTCCAGCTCCCTTCTTAGGTGGTCAGTCCAACTGTTATAGCTGGGGATTTGCCTTTGACTGACCACTGCCTGGAACACTAAGTTCATGAACCCACGCAGACCCAAGGAGGATCTGGGAGTTCCAAACTGAGGAATCTCATTCAATTTCTTTTCTGGTGAACTGGCATTCATCTGTGCAAGCAGTTCGAACTCCTTCTGCAACTGTGTGATCTTCTGTTCAAACTCTCGCGGTAACTGTGACACCTTTTGATCCAGCAGTCGCCTGGTACAGTTGCCAAAATCGATTTGTGCGATCCTTCTATTGTGTAGGTTTTTTTTTACTCCCCCTCGCAGAACTCGATGTTTGGCTTGAATACAGTTGAGAGTAAACCTTAGCTTCTCGTTTCCCATTCTGATGGTGTAACAGTCATTGGCCCTTCTTCAACCTTTCATTACGGAATCACCATTCTCGTTAAGAACGATGAATGAGTCACGAGAGAATGACACATAGTGTCCATTGTCGCACAGTTGACTGATGCTAATGAGATTCATAGTCAGACCTTCAACCAGGAGAGTGTCCTCGAGTGCAGGGAGATCCGGAACCTTCAGTGTTCCACAGCCGATCACCTGACTCTTCCAACCATCCGCGAGGGTGACAAACCGCATCTGCTCAACAGGTCTAATATGAGAGAGATATTCAGAGTTACCTGTCATGTGTGCAGAGCATCCACTATCGAAGAACCAACTGGCTTGCACTGTATCTCCTGATGAGCAGCATGCTACCATGCATACTGTCTGTCGTTCCTTCGGAATCCAAACTTGTTTCTGTCGAGGTTGGATCTGTTGCTGTTGGTGTCCTCGACGTTCAGCAAGAAACAGTCGACACTGCCGTCTGATGTGTCCCATCTGGTAGCAGTACCAACATGTCAACAAGTCTTTCTTCTGATTTAAACTGAGGTAAGTAGTCCTGAACTTGTTTTGGGACAGATCCACTTTCTGTCTAGGGTGCTCTCTCACCTTCTGTTCAGGCAACTGTTCAGACACAGATTTAGCTTTAACACACATAGTGTCCTTTGAACTCCTTTTTCCCACGAACCCCAATCCTCTACGTCCCGCCTCCATCCTTTGAACGCTGAGGATTTCATCTAAATTTTCTGAGCCAGAGTTCAACATCCTCACTGACTGTTTGAAGTGAGTGAGCTCCTTTTCAGCAACTTCTCGGTCCATTTTTTCTGATTCTAGCTGGAGTTCCAGCTGTTCTATCTTTCTGTGTTGGAACACCTCCCTGTGTTTTAGATCTGAGATAACCTTTCTTAGCTCAGTCATGCCAACAGGATGAGTTTCACGGTCTTTTTCAATGTCGACTTTCAGTGAGGAGATAGTGCCCAGGAGCTCCGTCTTCTGAGCAAGCAAACACAGGCTTTCCTGTTTCATATCAGCCAGTTGAGAGTTTAGGGAAGTTACCGTGCCTTCAAGTTCAGCCTTCTGTGTGACCAGAATCTCCACTTCTTCCCAGACCTTATCCTTTTCTGTAGTGATGCTTGCAACTATTTCATTCAGCTTCTTGTTTACCTTGATCAGTAGCAGCCACTTTTCATATAGATCCTTATATGTCTCGGCCAGAGATTCCTGCGTCAGTTCTTCACCGTCACTGTCTGAGAGGTCTTCAGCTGGGAGTTCCAACAGAGGTAAAACAGTTTCACTGGTGCTACCATATTGCTCCAGAGTTGAAACAAAGGCCACAAAGTTTGTGGTTGTGCCTCCTTTTTCTTCATCTGACTCACTGTCACTGAGACTTGCGACCATTGCCTTCTTCTTCATGAGTGTGTTCGCACATTGTGAAGCAATATGACCAAACCCTCTGCATTCATGACACTGAATTTCTTCCTTTCTTCTGTCAGAGGAGTCTTGCCTTGAGTCACTGGACCTAGACCTGTCGATTTTCCAGTTTCGGAAATCGGTTGATGAGGACTGCCCCTGTTCTGGACCACGCCTATTGATTTTCTGCACCATTCTTCCAAAGTTCTGAGCCATCATGGCCAGTTGCTCAGTGGTGCACCCACCGTCCAGTTTGTCTTCTGTCATGTCTGCTTTGAGGGCGATTCCCTTCACATCTCCGGGTTGGAAGTCATGATTGATCTCGTAAGTTCTAAGAGAACCTATCAATTCGTCCAGCTTTAGTTTTGAGATGTCGTGCATTTCCTCAATGGCTGTGACCTTCATTGTAAATCTTGGAGGTAGTGATCTCAGGATTTTACTGGCCAACCTTTCTTCATCGATAGGTTTCCCTAGAGCAGATGCCTCGTTGGACAGTTCCAGAACTCGGGTGTTGTACTCAGCGATAGTTTCACTTTCCTTCATTTTCATCTCTTCGAACTTGGTGGTAACAGCCTGCATCCGAGAATTACGAACCTTGTCTGTTCCTTCAAAGGCAGTTTGGAGGATATCCCAAGCTTCATTGGCTACTTCACAGTTGATAATCAGTTTCATGACATTCTCATCTACTGCAGAAAAGATCGCATTCATAGCCTTTTAATTTCCCATAGATGCTTTGTCCTCCTCTTCTGTCCACAGAGCTTATGGTTTCGGAACCGGTTCTCCAGTGAGATTGTTCATCATGGGTTCAGTCCAACCTCTCATCACAGCTATCCAAGCCTTTTCGTCTATAGATTTCAGAAATGATCTCATCACGGGCTTCCAGGTGGCATAGTTCGAGCCTTCGAGCAGCGGAGGTCTGGTGATGCTTTGTCCTTCTTTCAGGGTCATGTTCAGGATCCCACTCAGTGTGTCGAGTGTTTGCTCTGATACCAATTGAAATTATATCCCCTGTTCAAGAAAGTGTTCTACGTTGTGTTTGGACAGACCTTGAACTCTTTCTTCCACAAATCCACAACAAGTACGAACAGAACAATAAAACACGAGTACGCACAGATTGATAACCCAGTTAGGCTACGCCTACTCTGGGGGATTTCCCACACCCGGAAAAGGGACAACAAATCTTTATTACAAGTATAGAGCTTTTTAGTGGACTTACACTTACACCTTGTAATTGCCTAGCCTCTACTACTCCGTCTCTCAGATTTGCAACCAAGGTTCGTCGCAACTCCCCTTGATCCCCTTCGTTCAGACCTTCTGTCCGAACGTACTCGAACCTTTCCTGAAGCTCGGTCGCTTTCACTTGAAAGCTGGTCGTTCTGTTTGTGCTCTGAACTTGATCACCTCTGGTCAATCTGAATGGCACGTATCAGACTGAGCTCACACCGATGTTTTTCCAGTGGGGAAAACACAATGGCCGTCGCTTTCTTCTTTTCCAATCGATAGGATTTCTTCGTGTATTTTTGATCTTGAAAGCGATGGGAATTAGGGTTGCCTTTGCATTGTATTTATATGCTCGGACGAAACCCTAATTCGCATAAGATAATCGCATCAAATATTTCGGGAGATACTCCTGAATATTTGATGCATATCTTTAACAAATCCTTGGAAGAATATACGAAGTCATCTTCTTTCCCAAGCAAGTCACGCCATCTTCACTTGTAAATATTCATTCGAATATCTTGTTCGAATAAGTCGCACGCCAGCTTTAGTTTGACGAAATCTTCGTTCCCAATATCTTTCGGAAAATATCCTTTGCGTCTTGATCACGCTGTACAGGAGTAATAGGATATGTTCGAACTCCCCCTTAACTCCTGCTCGAACTGTCTAACAACGTTTTGCCAAACACATGCCACACAAGGGAACATCACATTACCTCCGGCGATAAATGTTGCTCCTTTGAACCAACGGGAGCTAGATCCGGCCAAAAAGGTCCGACCTTTGCATCGGAAAGAACCATATCTGGAGAAGATGTAGGAGTCGCCATCGAATCAGGAGTGAGCCGAACCGACTACCGGAGAGGAAACCTGGGATGAGACGATCACCGGGAAGAACCAGCCACGCGCAGATATTCTAGATCTACTTTCCCAGTTCTGAGAATCGAAAGCGACGGCACCTTCAGAATCACCAACCGCTAAAAGGAGAGACTACCGCCGAGTAGAAACAGCAGCGAGCAGCTTTGCCAATCGTCGAGAAGCTCGAAATCGAGACGAAGGCCTCACAGAAATCGCCAAAGTCGCCAGAGCTAGTGGATAGACTAACTTGGGATGAACTTAGACAAACCTTAGAATGAGACTAAAGTTTGTCTTTGTTCGTCCCAAGTTAGTCTCGTTATTCTCATTCTAAGATTTATCTAAGTTCGTCCTTAGAAATAAACTAACTTGGGATGAACTTACACAAACCTTAGAATGAGACTAAATTTTTTCTTTGTTCGTCCCAAGTTAGTCTCATTCTAAGGTTTGTATAAGTTTGTCCTTAGAAATAGACTAACTTGGGACAAACTTAGACAAACCTTAGAATGAGACTAAAGTTTGTCTTTGTTCGTCTCAAGTTAGTATCGTTACTCTCATTCTAAGGTTTATCTAAGTTCGTCCATAGAAATAGACTAACTTGGGATGAACTTTGACAAACTTGGGACGAACTCTGACAAACCTTAGAATGAGACTAAAGTTTGTCTTTGTTCGTCTCAAGTTAGTATCGTTACTCTCATTCTAAGGTTTATCTAAGTTCGTCCTTACAAATAGACTAACTTGGGACGAACTTAGACAAACCTTAGAATGAGACTAAAGTTTGTCTTTGTTCGTCCCAAGTTAGTCTCGTTAGTCTCATTCTAAGGTTTGTCTAAGTTCGTCCTTATAAAGAGACTAACTTGGGACGAACTTAGACTAACTTGGGACGAACTTAGACTAACTTAGGACGAACTTAGACTAACATTAGAATGAGACTAAAGTTTGTCTTTGTTTGTCCCAAGTTAGTCTCTTAGTCTCATTCTAAGGTTTATCTAAGTTTGTTCTTAGAAATAGACTAACTTGGGAGGAACTTAGCCTAACCTTAGAATGAGACTAATGTTTGTCTTTGTTCTTCCCAAGTTAGTCTCGTTAGTGTCATTCTAAGGTTTGTCTAAGTTCGTCCTTAGAAATAGACTAACTTGGGACGAACTTTGACAAACTTGGGACGAACTTTGACAAACCTTAGAATTAGACTAAAGTTTGTCTTTGTTCGTCGCAAGTTAGTATCCTTAGTCTCATTCTAAAGTTGGTCTAAGTTCATCCTTAGAAAGAGACAAACGTGGGAATAACTTAGACTAACTTGGGACGAACTTAGACAAACCTTAGAATGAGACTAAAGTTTGTCTTTGTTCGTCCCAAGTTAGTCTCGTTAGTCTCATTCTAAGGTTTATCTAAGTTCGTCCTTAGAAATAGACTAACTTGGGACGAAATTAGACAAACCTTAGAATGAGACTAAAGTTTGTCTTTGTTCGTCCCAAGTTAGTCTCATTAGTCTCATTCTAAGGTTTGTATAAGTTCATCCTTAGAAATAAACTAACTTGGGATGAACTTTGACAAACCTTAGAATGAGACTAAAGTTTGTCTTTGTTCGTCTCAAGTTAGTCTTGTTACTCTCATTCTAAGGTTTATCTAAGTTCGTCCTTAGAAATAGACTAACTTGGGATGAACTTTGACAAACTTGGGACGAACTTAGACAAACCATAGAATGAGACTAAAGTTTGTCTTTGTTCGTCCCAAGTTAGTCTCGTTAGTCTCATTCTAAGGATTGTCTAAGTTCGTCCTTAGAAAGAGACTAACTTGGGACGAACTTCGACAAACCTTAGAATGAGACTAAAGTTTGTCTTTGTTCGTCCCAAGTTAGGCTCTTAGTTTCATTCTATGGTTTATCTAAGTTCGTCCTTAGAAATTGACTAACTTGGGACGAACTTAGACTAACCTTAGAATGAAACTAATGTTTGTCTTTGTTCTTCCCAAGTTAGTCTCGTTAGTCTCAATCTAAAGTTTGTCTAAGTTCGTCCTTAGAAATAGACTAACTTGGGATGAATTTTGACAAACTTGGGATGAACTTAGTTAAACCTTAGAATGAGTATAAAGTTTGTCTTTGTTTGTCCTAAGTTAGTCTCGTTAGTCTCATTCTATGGTTTGTCTAAGTTCGTCCTTAGAAAGAGACAAACGTGGGACGAACTTAGACAACCCTTAGAATGAGACTAAAGTTTGTCTTTGTTCGTCCCAAGTTAGTCTCATTAGTCTCATTCTAAGGTGTATCAAAGTTCATCCTTAGAAATAGACTAACTTGGGACGAACTTAGACAAACCTTAGAATGAGACTAAAGTTTGTCTTTGTTCGTCCCAAGTTATACTCGTTAGTCTCATTCTAAGGTTTGTATACGTTCGTCCTTAGAAAATGGACTAACTTGGGATGAACTTAGACTAACCTTAGAATGAGGCTATGTTTGCCTTTGTTCGTCCCATGTTAGTCTCGTTAGTCTCATTCTAAGGTTTGTCTAAGTTCGTCCTTAGAAATAGACTAACTTGGGACGAACTTTGACAAACTTGGGACGAACTTAGACAAACCTTAGAATGAGACTAAAGTTTGTCTTTGTTCGTCCCAAGTTAGTCTCGTTAGTGTCATTCTAAGGTTTGTCTAAGTTCGTGCTAAGAAAGAGACAAACGTTCTCATTCTAAGGTTTGTCTAAGTTCGTCCCAAGTTGGTCTATTTCTAAGGACGAACTTAGATAAACCTTAGAAAGAGACTAACGAGACTAACTTGGGACGAACGAAGACAAACTTTAGTTTCATTCTAAGGTTTGTCTAAGTTCATCCCAAGTTAGTCTAAGTTCGACCCAAGTTAGTCTCTTTCTAAGGACGAACTTAGACAAACCGTAGAATGAGACTAATGAGACTAACTTGGGACGAACAAAGACAAACTTTAGTCTCATTCTAAGGTTTGTCTAAGTTCGTCCCAAGTTTGTCAATGTACATCCCATGTTAGTCTATTTCTAAGGAAGAACTTAGATAAACCTTAGAATGAGAGTAACGAGACTAACTTGAGACGAACCAAGACAAACTTTTGTCTCATTCTAAGGTTTGTCAAAGTTTCGTCCCAAGTTAGTCTATTTCTAAGGACGAACTTATACAAACCTTAGAATGAGACTAACGAGACTAACTTGGGATGAACAAAGACAAACTTTAGTCTCATTCTAAGGTTTGTCTAAGTTCATCCCATCTTAGTCTATTTCTAAGGAAGAACTTAGATAAACCTTAGAATGAGACTAACGAGACTAACTTGGGACGAACAAAGACAAACTATAGTCTCATTCTAAGGTTTGTCTAAGTTCGTCCCAAGTTAGTCTAAGTTCGTCCCACGTTTGTCTCTTTCTAAGGACGAACTTAGACAAACCTTCGAATGAGACTAACGAGACTAACTTGGGACAAACAAAGACAAACTTTAGTCTCATTCTAAGGTTTGTCTAAGTCCGTCCCAAGTTTGTCAAATTTTGTCCCAAGTTAGTCTATTTCTATGGACGAACTTAGACAAACCTTAGAATGAGACTAACGAGACTAACTTGGGAAGAACAAAGACAACCATTAGTCTCATTCTAAGGTTAGTCTAAGTCCGTCTTAAGTTAGTCTCTTTTTAAGGACGAACTTAGACAAACCTCAGAATGAGACTAATGAGACTAACTTGGGACGAACAAAGACAAACTTTAGTCTCATTCTAAGGTTTTCTAAGTTTGTCCCAAGTTTGTCAAAATTCGCCCCAAGTTAGTCTATTTCTAAGGACAAACTTAGATAAACCTTAGAATGAGAGTAACGAGACTAACTTGAGACGAACAAAGACAAACTTTAGTCTCATTCTAAAGTTTTTCAAAGTCCGTCCCAAGTTAGTCTATTTCTAAGGACGAACTTATACAAACCTTAGAATGATACTAACGAGACTAACTTGGGACGAACAAAGACAAACTTTAGTCTCATTCTATGATTTGTCTAAGTTCGTCCCAAGTTAGTCTAAGTTCGTCCCATGGTAGTCTCTTTCTAAGGACGAACTTAGACAAACCTTAGAATGAGACTAACGAGACTAACTTGGGACGAACAACAACAAACTTTAGTCTAATTCTAAGGTTTGTCTAAGTTCGTCCCAAGTTTGTTAAAGTTCATCCCAAGTTAGTCAATTTGTAAGGACGACTTTAGATAAACCTTAGAATGAGAGTAACGAGACTAACTTGAGACGAACAAAGAAAAACTTTAGTCTCATTCTAAGGTTTGTCAAAGTTCGTCTCAAGTTAGTCTATTTCTATGGACGAACAAATACAAACCTTAGAATGAGACTAACGAGACTAACTTGGGATAAACAAAGACAAACTTTAGTCTCATTCTAAGGTTTGTCTAAGTTCGTCCCAAGTTAGTTTATTTCTAAGGACGAACTTAGATAAACATTAGAATGAGACTAACGAGACTAACTTGGGACGAACAAAGACATACTTTAGTCTCATTCTAAGGTTTATCTAAGTTCGTCCCAGGTTAGTCTTATTTCTAAGGATGAACTTAGATAAACCTTAGAATGAGACTAAGAGACAAACTTGGGACGAACAAAGACAAACTTTACTCTCATTCTAAGGTTTGTCTAAGTTCGTCCCAAGTTAGTCTAAGTTCGTCCCAAGTTAGTCTCTTTCTAAAGACGAACTTAGACAAACCTTAGAATGAGACTAACGAGACTAACTTGGGACGAACAAAGACAAACTTTAGTCTAATTCTAAGGTTTGTCTAAGTTTGTCCCAAGTTTGTCAATGTGCATCCCAGGTTAGTCTATTTCTAAGGAAGAACTTAGATAAACCTTAGAATGAGAGTAACGAGACTAACTTGAGACGAACAAAGACAAACTTTAGTCTCATTCTAAGGTTTGTCAAAGTTTGTCCCAAGTTAGTAAATGTTCATCCCAAGTTAGTCTATTTCTAAGGACGAACTTAGATAAACCTTAGAATGAGAGTAACGAGACTAACTTGAGACGAACAAAGACAAACTTTAGTCTCATTCTAAGGTTTGTCTAAGTTCGTCCCAAGTTAGTCTATTTCTAAGGACGAACTTAGATTAACCTTAGAATGAGACTAAGAGACTAACTTGGGATGAACAAAGACAAATTTACTCTCATTCTAAGGTTTGTCTAAGTTCGTCCCTAGTTAGTCTAAGTTCGTCCCAAGTTAGTCTCTTTCTATGGAAGAACTTAGACAAATCTTAGAATGAGACTAACGAGACTAACTTGGGACGAACAAAGACAAACTTTAGTCTCATTCTAAGGTTTGTCTATGTTCGTCCCAAGTTTGTCAAAGTTCATCCCAAGATAGTCTATTTCTAAGGACGAAGTTATACAAACCTTAGAATGAGACTAACGAGACTAACTTGGGACGAACAAAGACAAACTTTAGTCTCATTCTAAGATTTGTCTAAGTTCGTCCCAAGTTAGTCTAAGTTCGTCCCATGTTAGTCTATTTCTAAGGACGAACTTAGATAAACCTTAGAATGAGACTAACGAGACTAACTTGAGACGAACAAATACAAACTTTAGTCTCATTCTAAGGTTTGTCAAAGTTCGTCCCAAGTTAGTCTATTTCTACGGACGAACTTATACAAACCTTAGAATGAGACTAACGAGACTATCTTGGGATGAACAAGGACAATTTTTAGTCTCATTCTAAGGTTTGTCTAAGTTCATCCCAAGTTAGTCTATTTTTAAGGACGAACTTATATAAACCTTAGAATGAGACTAACGAGACTAACTTGGGACGAACAAAGACTAACTTTAGTCTCATTCTAAGGTTTGTCTAAGTTCGTCCCAAGTTATTCTATTTCTAACGACAAACTTAGACAAACCTTAGAATGAGACTAAAGTTTGTCTTTGTTCGTCGCAAGTTAGTCTCCTTAGTCTCATTCTAAAGTTGGTCTAAGTTCATCCTTAGAAAGAGACAAACGTGGGAATAACTTAGACAAACTTGGGACGAACTTAGACAAACCTTAGAATGAGACTAAAGTTTGTCTTTATTCGTCCCAAGTTAGTCTCGTTAGTCTCATTCTAAGGTTTATCTAAGTTCGTCCTTAGAAATAGACTAACTTGGGACGAAATTAGACAAACCTTAGAATGAGACTAAAGTTTGTCTTTGTTCGTCCCAAGTTAGTCTCATTAGTCTCATTCTAAGGTTTGTATAAGTTCATCCTTGGAAATAAACTAACTTGGGATGAACTTTGAAAAACCTTAGAATGAGACTAAAGTTTGTCTTTGTTCGTCTCAAGTTAGTCTCGTTACTCTCATTCTAAGGTTTATCTAAGTTCGTCCTTAGAAAAAGACTAACTTGGGACGAAATTTGACAAACTTGGGACGAACTTAGACAAACCTTAGAATGAGACTAAAGTTTGTCTTTGTTCATCCCAAGTTAGTCTCATTAGTCTCATTCTAAGGATTGTCTAAGTTCGTCCTTAGAAAGAGACTAAATTGGGACGAAATTTGACAAACCTTAGAATGAGACTAAAGTTTGTCTTTGTTCGTCCCAAGTTAGGCTCTTAGTTTCATTTTATGGTTTATCTAAGTTCGTCCTTAGAAATTGACTAACTTGGGACGAACTTAGACTAACCTTAGAATGAAACTAATGTTTGTCTTTGTTCTTCCCAAGTTAGTCTCGTTAGTCTCAATCTAAAGTTTGTCTAAGTTCGTCCTTAGAAATAGACTAACTTGGGATGAATTTTGACCAACTTGGGATGAACTTAGACAAACCTTAGAATGAGTATAAAGTTTGTCTTTGTTTGTCCTAAGTTAGTCTCGTTAGTCTCATTCTATGGTTTGTCTAAGTTCGTCCTTAGAAAGAGACAAACGTGGGACGAACTTAGACAAACCTAAGAATGAGACTAAAGTTTGTCTTTGTTCGTCCCAAGTTAGTCTCATTAGTCTAGTTCTAAGATTTATCTAAGTTCATCCTTAGAAATAGACTAACTTGGGACGAACTTAGACAAACCTTAGAATGAGACTAAAGTTTGTCTTTGTTCGTCCCAAGTTATACTCGTTAGTCTCATTCTAAGGTTTGTATACGTTCGTCCTTAGAAAATGTACTAACTTGGGATGAACTTAGACTAACCTTAGAATGAGGCTATGTTTGCCTTTGTTCGTCCCAAGTTAGTCTCGTTAGTCTCATTCTAAGGTTTGTCTAAGTTCGTCCATAGAAATAGACTAACTTGGGACGAACTTTGACAAACTTGGGACGAACTTAGACAAACCTTAGAATGAGACTAAAGTTTGTCTTTGTTCGTCCCAAGTTAGTCTCGTTAGTGTCATTCTAAGGTTTGTCTAAGTTCGTGCTTAGAAAGAGACAAACGTTCTCATTCTAAGGTTTGTCTAAGTTAGTCCCAAGTTGGTCTATTTCTAAGGACGAACTTAGATAAACCTTAGAAAGAGACTAACGAGACTAACTTGGGACGAACGAAGACAAACTTTAGTCTCATTTTAAGGTTTGTCTAAGTTCATCCCAAGTTAGTCTAAGTTCGACCCAAGTTAGTCTCTTTCTAAGGACGAACTTAGACAAACCTTAGAATGAGACTAACGCGACTAACTTGGGACGAACAAAGACAAACTTTAGTCTCATTCTAAGGTTTGTCTAAGTTCGTCCCAAGTTTGTCAATGTCCATCCCATGTTAGTCTGTTTCTAAGGAAGAACTTAGATAAACCTTAGAATGAGAGTAACGAGACTAACTTGGGATGAACAAAGACAAACTTTAGTCTCATTCTAAGGTTTGTCTAAGTTCATCCCATTTTAGTCTATTTCTAAGGAAGAACTTAGATAAACCTTAGAATGAGACTAACGAGACTAACTTGGGAGGAACAAAGACAAACTTTAGTCTCATTCTAAGGTTTGTCTAAGTTCGTCCCAAGTTAGTCTAAGTTCGTCCCATGTTTGTCTCTTTCTAAGGACGAACTTAGACAAACCTTAGAATGAGACTAACAAGACTAACTTGGGACAAACAAAGACAAACTTTAGTCTCATTCTAAGGTTTGTCTAAGTCCGTCCCAAGTTTGTCAAATTTTGTCCCAAGTTAGTCTATTTCTAAGGACGAACTTAGACAAACCTTAGAATGAGACTAACGAGACTAACTTGGGAAGAACAAAGACAAACATTTGTCTAATTCTAAGGTTAGTCTAAGTCCGTCTTAAGTTAGTCTCTTTCTAAGGACGAACTTAGACAAACCTCACAATGAGACTAATGAGACTAACTTGGGACGAACAAAGACAAACTTTAGTCTCATTCTAAGGTTTGTCTAAGTTTGTCCCAAGTTTGTCAAAATTCGCCCCAAGTTAGTCTATTTCTAAGGACAAACTTAGATAAACCTTAGAATGAGAGTAACGAGACTAACTTGAGACGAACAAAGACAAACTTTAGTCTCATTCTAAAGTTTTTCAAAGTTCGTCCCAAGTTAGTAGTCTATTTCTAAGGACGAACTTATACAAACCTTAGAATGATACTAACGAGACTAACTTGGGACGAACAAAGACAAACTTTAGTCTCATTCTAAGATTTGTCTAAGTTCGTCCCAAGTTAGTCTAAGTTCGTCCCATGTTAGTCTCTTTCTAAGGACGAACTTAGACAAACCTTAGAATGAGACTAACGAGACTAACTTGGGACGAACAATAACAAACTTTAGTCTAATTCTAAGGTTTGTCTAAGTTCGTCCCAAGTTTGTCAAAGTTCATCCCAAGTTAGTCAATTTGCAAGGACGACTTTAGATAAACCTTAGAATGAGAGTAACGAGACTAACTTGAGACGAACAAAGAAAAACTTTAGTCTCATTCTAAGGTTTGTCAAAGTTCGTCTCAAGTTAGTCTATTTCTATGGACGAACATATACAAACCTTAGAATGAGACTAACGAGACTAACTTGGGATAAACAAAGACAAACTTTAGTCTCATTCTAAGGTTTGTCTAAATTCATCCCAAGTTAGTTTATTTCTAAGGGCGAACTTAGATAAACATTAGAATGAGACTAACGAGACTAACTTTGGACGAACAAAGACATACTTTAGTCTCATTCTAAGGTTTATCTAAGTTCGTCCCAGGTTAGTCTATTTCTAAGGATGAACTTAGATAAACCTTAGAATGAGACTAAGAGACAAACTTGGGACGAACAAAGACAAACTTTACTCTCATTCTAAGGTTTGTCTAAGTTCGTCCCAAGTTAGTCTCTTTCTAAGGACGAACTTAGACAAACCTTAGAATGAGACTAACGAGACTAACTTGGGACGAACAAAGACAAACTTTAGTCTAATTCTAAGGTTTGTCTAAGTTCGTCCCAAGTTTGTCAATGTGCATCCCAGGTTAGTCTACTTCTAAGGAAGAACTTAGATAAACCTTAGAATGAGAGTAACGAGACTAACTTGAGACGAACAAAGACAAACTTTAGTCTCATTCTAAGGTTTGTCAAAGTTTGTCCCGAGTTAGTCAATGTTCATCCCAAGTTAGTCTATTTCTAAGGACGAACTTAGATAAACCTTAGAATGAGAGTAACGAGACTAACTTGAAACGAACAAAGACAAACTTTAGTCTCATTCTAAGGTTTGTCTAAGTTCGTCCCAAGTTAGTCTATTTCTAAGGACGAACTTAGATAAACCTTAGAATGAGACTAAGAGACTAACTTGGGACGAACAAAGACAAATTTACTCTCATTCTAAGGTTTGTCTAAGTTCGTCCCCGGTTAGTCTAAGTTCGTCCCAAGTTAGTCTCTTTCTATGGACGAACTTAGACAAACCTTAGAATGAGACTAACGAGACTAACTTGGGACGAACAAAGACAAACTTTAGTCTCATTCTAAGGTTTGTCTATGTTCGTCCCAAGTTTGTCAAAGTTCATCCCAAGATAGTCTATTTCTAAGGATGAACTTAGACAAACCTTAGAATGAGACTAACGTGACTAACTTGGGAAGAACAAAGACAAACATTAGTCTCATTCTAAGGTTTGTCTAAGTTCGTCCCAAGTTTGTCAATGTTCATCCCAAGTTAGTCTATTTCTAAGGACGAACTTAGATAAACCTTAGAATGAGAGTAACGAGACTAACTTGAGACGAACAAAGACAAACTTTAGTCTCATTCTAAAGTTTGTCAAAGTTCGTCCCAAGTTAGTCTATTTCTACGGACGAACTTATACAAACCTTATAAAGAGACTAACGAGACTATCTTGGGACGAACAAAGACAAACTTTGGTCTCATTCTAAGGTTTGTCTAAGTTCATCCCAAGTTAGTCTATTTCTAAGGACGAACTTATATAAACCTTAGAATGAGACTAACGAGACTAACTTGGGACGAACAAAGACTAACTTTAGTCTCATTCTAAGGTTTGTCTAAGTTCGTCCCAAGTTAGTCTATTTCCAACGACAAACTTAGACAAACCTTAGAATGAGACTAACGAGACTAACTTGGGAAGAACAAAGACAAACATTAGTCTCATTCTAAGGTTAGTCTAAGTTAGTCTATTTCTAAGGACGAACTTAGATAAACCTTAGAATGAGACTAAGAGACTAACTTGGGACGAACAAACACAAATTTTAGTCTCATTCTATGGTTTGTCTAAGTTCGTCCCAAGTTAGTCTCTTTCTAAGGACGAACTTAGACAAACCTTAGAATGAGACTAACGAGACTAACTTGGGACGAACAAACACAAATTTTAATCTCATTCTAAGGTTCGTCTAAGTTCGTCCCAAGTTAGTCTATTTCTAAGGACGAACTTATACAAACCTTAGAATGAGACTAATGAGACTAACTTGGGATGAACAAAGACAAACTTTAGTCTCATTCTAAGGTTTGTCTAAGTTCATCCCAAGTTAGTCTAAACTCGTCCCACGTTTGTCTCTTTCTAAGGACGAACTTAAACAAACCTTAGAATGAGACTAACGAGACTAACTTGGGACAAACAAAGACAAACTTTAGTCTCATTCTAAGGGTTGTCTAAGCTCGTCCCAATTTTGTCAAAGTTCATCCCAAGTTAGTCTAGTTCTAAGGATGAACTTAGACAAACCTTAGAATGAGACTAACGAGACTAACTTGGGATGAACAAAGACAAACTTTAGTCTCATTCTAAGGGTTGTCTAAGTTTGTTCCATCTTAGTCTAAGTTCGTCCCATGTTTGTCTCTTTCTAAGGAAGAACTTAGACAACCCTTAGAATGAGACTAACGAGACTAACTTTGGACGAACAAAGACAAACTTTAGTCACATTCTAAGGTTTGTCTAAGTTCATCCCAAGTTTGTCAAAGTTCGTCCCAAGTTAGTCTATTTCTAAGGACGAACTTGGACAACCCTTAGAATGAGACTAACGAGACTAACTTGGGAAGAATAAAGACAAACATTAGTCTCATTCTAAGGTTAGTCTAAGTTGTCCCAAGTTAGCCTATTTCTAAGGACGAACTTAGATAAAACTTAGAATGAGACTAAGAGACTAACTTGGAACGAACAAAGACAAACTTTAGTCTCATTCTAAGGTTTCTCTAAGTTTGTCCCAAGTTAGTCTAAGTTCGTCCCAAGGTTGTCTCTTTCTAAGGACGAACTTAGACAAACCTTAGAATGAGACTAACGAGACTAACTTGGGACGAACAAAGACAAACTTTGGTCTCATTCTAGGGTTTGTCTAAGTTCGTCCCAAGTTTGTCAAAGTTCATCCCAAGTTAGTCTATTTCTAAGGACGAACTTAGACAAACCTTCGAATGAGACTAATGAGACTAACTTGGGACGAACAAAGACAAACCTTAGTCTCAATCTTAGGTTTGTCTAGGGTCGTCCCAAGTAAGTCAATTTCTAAGGACGAACTTAGACAAACCTTAGAATGAGACTAACGAGACTAACTTGGGATTAACAAAGACGAACATTAGTCTCATTCTAAGGTTAGTCTAAGTTCGTCCCAAGTTAGTCTATTTCTAAGGACGAACTTAGATAAACCTTAGAATGAGACTAAGAGTCTAACTTGGGACGAACAAAGACAAACTTTAGTCTCATTCTAAGGTTTGTCTAAATTCGTTCCAAGTTACTCTAAGTTCGTCCAAAGTTAGTCTCTTTCTAAGGACGAACTTAGACAAACCTTAGAAGGAGACTATCGAGACTAACTTGGGATGAACAAAGACAAACTTTAGTCTCATTCTAAGGGTTGTCTAAGTTCATCCCAAGTTTGTCAATGTTCGTCCCAAGTTAGTCTAGTTCTAAGGATGAACTTAGACAAACCTTAGAATGAGACTAACGAGACTAACTTGGGATGAACAAAGACAAACTTTAGTCTCATTCGAAGGGTTGTCTAAGTTTGTTCCATCTTAGTCTAAGTTTGTCCCACGTTTGTCTCTTTCTAAGGAAGAACTTAAACAACCCTTAGAATGAGACTAACGAGACTAACTTTGGACGAACAAAGACAAACTTTAGTCACATTCTAAGATTTGTCTAAGTTCATCCCAAGTTTGTCAAAGTTCATCCCAAGTTAGTCTATTTCTAAGGACGAAATTGGACAAACCTTAGAATGAGACTAACGAGACTAACTTGGGAAGAATAAAGACAAACATTAGTCTCATTCTAAGGTTAGTCTAAGTTGTCCCATGTTAGCCTATTTCTAAGGACGAACTTAGATAAAACTTAGAATGAGACTAAGAGACTAACTTGGGACGAACAAAGACAAACTTTAGTCTGATTCTAAGGTTTCTCTAAGTTTGTCCCAAGTTAATCTAAGTTCGTCCCAAGTTTGTCTCTTTCTAAGGACGAAGTTAGACAAACCTTAGAATGAGACTAACGAGACTAACTTGGGACGAACAAAGACAAACTTTGGTCTCATTCTAAGGTTTGTCTAAGTTCGTCCCAAGTTTGTCAAAGTTCATCCCAAGTTAGTCTATTTCTAAGGACGAACTTAGACAAACCTTAGAATGAGACTAATAAGACTAACTTGGGATGAACAAAGACGAACATTAGTCTCATTCTAAGGTTAGTCTAAGTTCGTCCCAAGTTAGTCTATTTCTAAGGACGAACTTAGATAAACCTTAGAATGAGACTAAGAGTCTAACTTGGGACGAACAAAGACAAACTTTAGTCTCATTCTAAGGTTTGTCAAAATTCGTTCCAAGTTACTCTAAGTTCGTCAAAAGTTAGTCTCTTTCTAAGGACGAACTTAGACAAACCTTAGAAGGAGACTATCGAGACTAACTTGGGACAAACAAAGACAAACTTTAGTCTCATTCTAAGGTTTGTCTAAGTTCGTCCCAAGTTAGTCTATTTCTAAGGACGAACTTAGACAAACCTAAGAATGAGACTAACGAGAATAACTTGGGAAGAATAAAAACAAACATTAGTCTCTTTCTAAGGTTAGTCGAAGTTCGTCCCAAGTTAGTCTCTTTCTAAGGACAAACTCAGACAAACCTTAGAATGAGACTAACGAGACTAACTTGGGACGAACAAAGACAAACTTTACTCTCATTCTAAGGTTTGTCCAAGTTCGTCCCAAGTTTGTCAATGTTCGCCCCAAGATAGTCTATTTCTAAGGACGAACTTTGATAAACCTTAGAATGAGAGTAACGAGACTAACTTGAGACGAACAAAGACAACTTTAGTCTCATTCTAAGGTTGTCAAAGTTCGTCCCAAGTTATTCTATTTCTAAACATGAACTTATACAAACCTTAGAATGAAACTAATGAGCCTCACTTGGGACGAACAAAGATAAACTTTAGTCTCATTCTAAGGTTTGTCTAAGTTCGTCCCAAGTTAGTCTAAACTCGTCCCACGTTTGTCTCTTTCTAAGGACGAACTTAGACAAACCTTAGAATGAGACTAACTTGGGACGAACAAAGACAAACTTTAGTCTCATTCTAAGGGTTGTCTAAATTCGTCCCAAGTTTGTCAAAGTTCGGCCCCAGTTAGTCTATTTCTAAGGACGAAATTAGACAAACCTTAGAATGAGACTAACGAGACTAACTTGGGACGAACAAAGACAAACTTCGTCTCATTCCATGGTTTGTCTAAGTTCGTCCCAAGTTAGTCTTTTTCTAAGGACTAACTTAGATAAACCTTAGAATGAGACTAACGAGACTAACTTGGGACGAACAACAACAAACTTTAGTCTAATTCTAAGGTTTGTCTAAGTTCGTCCCAAGTTTGTCAAAGTTCATCCCAAGTTAGTCAATTTGTAAGGATGACTTTAGATAAACCTTAGAATGAGAGTAACGAGACTAACTTGAGACGAACAAAGAAAAACTTTAGTCTCATTCTAAGGTTTGTCAAAGTTCGTCTCAAGTTAGTCTATTTCTATGGACGAACATATACAAACCTTAGAATGAGACCTAACGAGACTAACTTGGGATAAACAAAGACAAACTTTAGTCTCATTCTAAGGTTTGTCTAAATTCATCCCAAGTTAGTTTATTTCTAAGGGCGAACTTAGATAAACATTAGAATGAGACTAACGAGACTAACTTGGGACGAACAAAGACATACGTTAGTCTCATTCCAAGGTTTATCTAAGTTCGTCCCAGGTTAGTTTATTTTTAAGGATGAACTTAGATAAACCTTAGAATGAGACTAAGAGACAAACTTGGGACGAACAAAGACAAACTTTACTCTCATTCTAAGGTTTGTCTAAGTTCATCCCAAGTTAGTCTCTTTCTAAGGACGAACTTAGACAAACCTTAGAATGAGACTAACGAGACTAACTTGGGACGTACAAAGACAAACTTTTGTCTAATTCTAAGGTTTGTCTAAGTTCGTCCCAAGTTTGTCAATGTGCATCCCAAGTTAGTCTACTTCTAAGGAAGAACTTAGATAAACCTTAGAATGAGAGTAACGAGACTAACTTGAGACGAACAAAGACAAACTTTAGTCTCATTCTAAGGTTTGTCAAAGTTTGTCTCGAGTTAGTCAATGTTCATCCCAAGTTAGTCTATTTCTAAGGACGAACTTAGATAAACCTTAGAATGAGAGTAACGAGACTAACTTGAGACGAACAAAGACAAACTTTAGTCTCATTCTAAGATTTGTCTAAGTTCGTCCCAAGTTAGTCTATTTCTAAGGACGAACTTAGATAAACCTTAGAATGAGACTAAGAGACTAACTTGGGACGAACAAAGACAAATTTACTCTCATTCTAAGGTTTTTCTAAGTTCGTCCCTAGTTAGTCTAAGTTCGTCCCAAGTTAGTCTCTTTCTATGGACGAACTTAGACAAACCTTAGAATGAGACTAACGAGACTAACTTGGGACGAACAAAGACAAACTTTAGTCTCATTCTAAGGTTTGTCTATGTTCGTCCCAAGTTTGTCAAAGTTCATCCCAAGATAGTCTATTTCTAAGGATGAACTTAGACAAACCTTAGAATGAGACTAACGTGACTAACTTGGGAAGAACAAAGACAAACATTAGTCTTATTCTAAGGTTTGTCTAAGTTAGTCCCAAGTTTGTCAATGTTCATCCCAAGTTAGTCTATTTCTAAGGACGAACTTAGATAAACCTTAGAATGAGAGTAACGAGACTAACTTGAGACGAACAAAGACAAACTTTAGTCTCATTCTAAAGTTTGTCAAAGTTCGTCCCAAGTTAGTCTATTTCTACGGACGAACTTATACAAACCTTATAATGAGACTAACGAGACTATCTTGGGACGAACAAAGACAAACTTTGGTCTCATTCTAAGGTTTGTCGAAGTTCATCCCAAGTTAGTCTATTTCTAAGGACGAACTTATATAAACCTTAGAATGAGACTAACGAGACTAACTTGGGACGAACAAAGACTAACTTTAGTCTCATTCTAAGGTTTGTCTAAGTTCGTCCCAAGTTAGTCTATTTCCAACGACAAACTTAGACAAACCTTAGAATGAGACTAACGAGACTAACTTGGGAAGAACAAAGACAAACATTAGTCTCATTCTAAGGTTAGTCTAAGTTAGTCTATTTCTAAGGACGAACTTAGATAAACCTTAGAATGAGACTAAGAGACTAACCTGGGACGAACAAACACAAATTTTAGTCTCATTCTATGGTTTGTCTAAGTTCGTCCCAAGTTAGTCTCTTTCTAAGGACGAACTTAGACAAACCTTTGAATGAGACTAACGAGACTAACTTGGGACGAACAAACACAAATTTTAATCTCATTCTAAGATTTGTCTAAGTTCGTCCCAAGTTAGTCTATTTCTAAGGACGAACTTATACAAACCTTAGAATGAGACTAATGAGACTAACTTGGGATGAACAAAGACAAACTTTAGTCTCATTCTAAGGTTTGTCTAAGTTCATCCCAAGTTAGTCTAAACTCGTCCCACGTTTGTCTCTTTCTAAGGACGAACTTAGACAAACCTTAGAATGAGACTAACGAGACTAACTTGGGACAAACAAAGACAAACTTTAGTCTCATTCTAAGGGTTGTCTAAGCTCGTCCCAAGTTTGTCAAAGTTCGTCCCAAGTTAGTCTAGTTCTAAGGATGAACTTAGACAAACCTTAGAATGAGACTAACGAGACTAACTTGGGATGAACAAAGACAAACTTTAGTCTCATTCTAAGGGTTGTCTAAGTTTGTTCCATCTTAGTCTAAGTTCGTCCCATGTTTGTCTCTTTCTAAGGAAGAACTTAGACAACCCTTAGAATGAGACTAACGTGACTAACTTTGGACGAACAAAGACAAACTTTAGTCACATTCTAAGGTTTGTCTAATTTCATCCCAAGTTTGTCAAAGTTCGTCCCAAGTTAGTCTATTTCTAAGGACGAACTTGGACAACCCTTAGAATGAGACTAACGAGACTAACTTGGGAAGAATAAAGACAAACATTAGTCTCATTCTAAGGTTAGTCTAAGTTGTCCCAAGTTAGCCTATTTCTAAGGACGAACTTAGATAAAACTTAGAATGAGACTAAGAGACTAACTTGGGACGAACAAAGACAAACTTTAGTCTCATTCTAAGGTTTCTCTAAGTTTGTCCCAAGTTAGTCTTAGTTCGTCCCAAGGTTGTCTCTTTCTAAGGACAAACTTAGACAAACCTTAGAATGAGACTAACGAGACTAACTTGGGACGAACAAAGACAAACTTTGGTCTCGTTCTAGGGTTTGTCTAAGTTCGTCCCAAGTTTGTCAAAGTTCATCCCAAGTTAGTCTATTTCTAAGGACGAACTTAGACAAACCTTAGAATGAGACTAATGAGACTAACTTGGGACGAACAAAGACAAACCTTAGTCTCAATCTTAGGTTTGTCTAGGGTCGTCCCAAGTTAGTCTATTTCTAAGGACGAACTTAGACAAAGCTTAGAATGAGACTAACGAGACTAACTTGGGATGAACAAAGACGAACATTAGTCTCATTCTAAGGTTAGTCTAAGTTCGTCCCAAGTTAGTCTATTTCTAAGGACGAACTTAGATAAACCTTAGAATGAGACTAAGAGTCTAACTTGGGACGAACAAAGACAAACTTTAGTCTCATTCTAAGGTTTGTCTAAATTCGTTCCAAGTTACTCTAAGTTCGTCCAAAGTTAGTCTCTTTCTAAGGACGAACTTAGACAAACCTTAGAAGGAGACTATCGAGACTAACTTGGGATGAACAAAGACAAACTTTAGTCTCATTCTAAGGGTTGTCTAAGTTCGTCCCAAGTTTGTCAATGTTCGTCCCAAGTTAGTCTAGTTCTAAGGATGAACTTAGACAAACCTTAGAATGAGACTAACGAGACTAACTTGGGATGAACAAAGACAAACTTTAGTCTCATTCTAAGGGTTGTCTAACTTTGTTCCATCTTAGTCTAAGTTTGTCCCACGTTTGTCTCTTTCTAAGGAAGAACTTAAACAACCCTTAGAATGAGACTAACGAGACTAACTTTGGACGAACAAAGACAAATTTTAGTCACATTCTAAGATTTGTCTAAGTTCATCCCAAGTTTGTCAAAGTTCGTCCCAAGTTAGTCTATTTCTAAGGACGAAATTGGACAAACCTTAGAATGAGACTAACGAGACTAACTTGGGAAGAATAAAGACAAACATTAGTCTCATTCTAAGGTTAGTCTAAGTTGTCCCAAGTTAGCCTATTTCTAAGGACGAACTTAGATAAAACTTAGAATGAGACTAAGAGACTAACTTGGGACGAACAAAGACAAACTTTAGTCTGATTCTAAGGTTTCTCTAAGTTTGTCCCAAGTTAATCTAAGTTCGTCCCAAGTTTGTCTCTTTCTAAGGACGAACTCAGACAAACCTTAGAATGAGACTAACGAGACTAACTTGGGACGAACAAAGACAAACTTTGGTCTCGTTCTAAGGTTTGTCTAAGTTCGTCCCAAGTTTGTCAAAGTTCATCCCAAGTTAGTCTATTTCTAAGGACGAACTTAGACAAACCTTAGAATGAGACTAATAAGACTAACTTGGGATGAACAAAGACGAACATTAGTCTCATTCTAAGGTTAGTCTAAGTTCGTCCCAAGTTAGTCTATTTCTAAGGACGAACTTAGATAAACCTTAGAATGAGACTAAGAGTCTAACTTGGGACGAACAAAGACAAACTTTAGTCTCATTCTAAGGTTTGTCAAAATTCGTTCCAAGTTACTCTAAGTTCGTCAAAAGTTAGTCTCTTTCTAAGGACGAACTTAGACAAACCTTAGAAGGAGACTATCGAGACTAACTTGGGACGAACAAAGACAAACTTTAGTCTCATTCTAAGGTTTGTCTAAGTTCGTCCCAAGTTAGTCTATTTCTAAGGACGAACTTAGACAAACCTAAGAATGAGACTAATGAGAATAACTTGGGAAGAACAAAGACAAACATTAGTCTCTTTCTAAGGTTAGTCGAAGTTCGTCCCAAGTTAGTCTCTTTCTAAGGACAAACTCAGACAAACCTTAGAATGAGACAAACGAGACTAACTTGGGACGAACAAAGACAAACTTTAGTCTCATTCTAAGGTTTGTCCAAGTTCGTCCCAAGTTTGTCAATGTTCGCCCCAAGATAGTCTATTTCTAAGGACGAACTTTGATAAACCTTAGAATGAGAGTAACGAGACTAACTTGAGACGAACAAAGACAACTTTAGTCTCATTCTAAGGTTGTCAAAGTTCGTCCCAAGTTATTCTATTTCTAAACATGAACTTATACAAACCATAGAATGAAACTAACGAGCCTAACTTGGGACGAACAAAGATAAACTTTAGTCTCATTCTAAGGTTTGTCTAAGTTCGTCCCAAGTTAGTCTAAACTCGTCCCATGTTTGTCTCTTTCTAAGGACGAACTTAGACAAACCTTAGAATGAGACTAACTTGGGACGAACAAAGACAAACTTTAGTCTCATTCTAAGGGTTGTCCAAATTCGTCCCAAGTTTGTCAAAGTTTGGCCCCAGTTAGTCTATTTCTAAGGACGAAATTAGCCAAACCTTAGAATGAGACTAACGAGACTAACTTGGGACGAACAAAGACAAACTTAGTCTCATTCCATGGTTTGTCTAAGTTCGTCCCAAGTTAGTCTTTTTCTAAGGACGAACTTAGATAAACCTTAGAATGAGACTAACGAGACTAACTTGGGAAGAACAAAGACAAACTTTAGTCTCATTCTAAGTTTTGTCTAAGTCTGTCCCAAGTTTGTCAAAGTTCGTCCCAAGTTAGTCTATTTCTAAGGACGAACTTAGACAAACCTTAGAATGAGACTAACGAGACTAACTTGGGAAGAACAAAGACAAACATTAGTCTCATTTTAAGGTTAGTCTAAGTTCGTCCCAAGTTAGTATATTTCTAAGTACGAACTTATATAAACCTTAGAATGAGACTAAGAGCTAACTTGGGACGAACAAAGACAAACTTAAGTCTCATTCTAAGGTTTGTCTAAGTTCGTCCCAAGTTAGTCTCTTTCTAAGGACGAACATACACAAACCTTAGAATGAGACTAACGAGACTAACTTGGGACGAACAAAGACAAACTTTAGTCTAATTCTAAGGTTTGTCTTAGTTCGTCTCAAGTTTGTCAAAGTTCGTCCCAAGTTAGTCAATTTCTAAGGACGAACTTAGGTAAACCTTAGAATGAGAGTAACGAGACTAAATTGAGACGAACAAAGACAAACTTTAGTCTGATTCTAAGGTTTTTCTAAGTTCGTCTCAAGTTTGTCAAAGTTCGTCCCAAGTTAGTCTATTTCTAAGGATGAACTTAGATAAACCTTAGAATGAGAGTAACGAGACTAACTTGAGACGAACAAAGACAAACTTTAGTCTCATTCTAAGGTTTGTCAAAGTTTGTCCCAAATAAGTCAATGTTCATCCCAAGTTAGTCTATTTCTAAGGACGAACTTAGATAAACCTTAGAATGAGAGTAACGAGACTAACTTGAGACAAACAAAGACAAACTTTAGTCTCATTCTAAGGTTTGTCTAAGTTCGTCCCAAGTTAGTCTATTTCTTAGGACGAACTTAGATAAACCTTAGAATGAGACTAAGAGACTAACATGGGATGAACAAAGACAAACTTTAGTCTCATTCTAAGGTTTGTCTAAGTTCATCCCAAGTTAGTCTCTTTCTAAGGACGAACTTAGACAAACCTTAGAATGAGACTAACGAGACTAACTTGGGATGAACAAAGACAAACTTTCGTCTTATTCTAAGGTTAGTCTAAGTTTGTCCCAAGTTAGTCTATTTCTACGGACGAACTTAGATAAACCTTAGAATGAGACTAAGAGACTAACTTGGGACGAACAAAGACAAACTTTAGTCTCATTCTAAGGTTTGTCTAAGTTCGTTCCAAGTTACTCTAAGTTCATCCAAAGTTAGTCTCTTTCTAAGGAAGAACTTAGATAAACCATAGAATTAGACTAAGAGACTAACTTGGGATGAACAAAGACAAACTTTAGTTTCATTCTAAGGTTTGTCTAAGTTCATTTACAGTTACTCTAAGTTCGTCCAAAGTTAGTCTCTTTCTAAGGACGAACTTAGACAAACCTTAGAATGAGACTTAGGAGACTAACTTGGGACGAACAAAGACAAACTTTAGTCTCATTCTAAGGTTTGTCAAAGTTCGTCCCATCTTAGTCTAAGTTCGTCCCATGTTTGTCTCTTTCTAAGGGCGAACTTAGACAAACCTTAGAATGAGACTAACGAGACTAACTTGGGACGAACAAATACAAAGTTTAGTCTCATTCTAAGGTTTGTCTAAGTTCGTCCCAAGTTAGTCTATTTCTAAGGACGAAATTAGATAAACCTTATAATGAGACTAACGAGACAAACTTGGGATGAACAAAGACAAACTTTAGTCTCATTCTAAGGTTTGTCTAAGTTCGTCCCAAGTTTGTCAAAGTTCGTCCCAAGTTAGTCTATTTCTAAGGACAAACTTGGGACGAACAAAGACAAACTTTAGTCTCATTCGAAGGTTTGTCTAAGTTCGTCCAAGTTTGTCAAAGTTCGTCCCAAGTTAGTCTATTTCTAAGGAAAAACTTGGGACGAACAAAGACAAACTTTAGTCTCATTCTAAGGTTTGTCTAAGTTCATCCCAAGTTTGTCAAAGTTCGTCCCAAGTTTATCAAAGTTCGTCCCAAGTTAGTCAATTTCTAAGGACGAACTTAGATAAACCTTAGAATGAGAGTAACGAGACTAAATTGAGACGAACAAAGACAAACTTTAGTCTAATTCTAAGGTTTTTCTAAGTTCGTCTCAAGTTTGTCAAAGTTCGTCCCAAGTTAGTCTATATCTAAGGATGAACTTATACAAACCTTAAATTGAGACTAACGAGACAAACTTGGGACGAACAAAGACAAACTTTAGTCTCATTCTAAGGTTTGTCTAAGTTCATCCCAAGTTTGTCAAAGTTCGTCCCAAGTTAGTATCTTTCTAAGGACGAACTTAGACAAACCTTAGAATGAGACTAACGAGACTAACTTGGGACGAACAAAGACAAACTTTAGTCTAATTCCAAGGTTTGTCTAAGTTCGTCCCAAGTTTGTCAATGTACATCCCAAGTTAGTCTATTTCTAAGGAAGAACTTAGATAAACCTTAGAATGAGAGTAACGAGACTAACTTGAGACGAACAAAGACAAACTTTAGTCTCATTCTAAGGTTTGTCAAAGTTTGTCCCAAATAAGTCAATGTTCATCCCAAGTTAGTATATTTCTAAGGACGAACTTAGATAAACCTTAGAATGAGAGTAACGAGACTAACTTGAGACAAACAAAGACAAACTTTAGTCTCATTCTAAGGTTTGTCTAAGTTCGTCCCAAGTTAGTCTATTTCTTAGGACGAACTTAGATAAACCTTAGAATGAGACTAAGAGACTAACATGGGATGAACAAAGACAAACTTTAGTCTCATTCTAAGGTTTGTCTAAGTTCGTCCCAAGTTAGTCTCTTTCTAAGGACGAACTTAGACAAACCTTAGAATGAGACTAACGAGACTAACTTGGGATGAACAAAGACAAACTTTCGTCTTATTCTAAGGTTAGTCTAAGTTCGTCCCAAGTTAGTCTATTTCTACGGACGAACTTAGATAAACCTTAGAATGAGACTAAGAGACTAACTTGGGACGAACAAAGACAAACTTTAGTCTCATTCTAAGGTTTGTCTAAGTTCGTTCCAAGTTACTCTAAGTTCATCCAAAGTTAGTCTCTTTCTAAGGACGAACTTAGATAAACCATAGAATGAGACTAAGAGACTAACTTGGGATGAACAAAGACAAATTTAGTTTCATTCTAAGGTTTGTCTAAGTTCATTTACAGTTACTCTAAGTTCGTCCAAAGTTAGTCTCTTTCTAAGGACGAACTTAGACAAACCTTAGAATGAGACTGAGGAGACTAACTTGGGACGAACAAAGACAAACTTTAGTCTCATTCTAAGGTTTGTCAAATTTCGTCCCATCTTAGTCTAAGTTCGTCCCATGTTTTTCTCTTTCTAAGGACGAACTTAGACAAACCTTAGAATGAGACTAACGAGACTAACTTGGGACGAACAAATACAAACTTTAGTCTCATTCTAAGGTTTGTCTAAGTTCGTCCCAAGTTAGTCTATTTCTAAGGACGAACTTAGATAAACCTTAGAATGAGACTAACGAGACAAACTTGGGATGAACAAAGACAAACTTTAGTCTCATTCTAAGGTTTGTCTAAGTTCGTCCCAAGTTTGTCAAAGTTCGTCCCAAGTTAGTCTATTTCTAAGGACAAACTTGGGACGAACAAAGACAAACTTTAGTCTCATTCGAAGGTTTGTCTAAGTTCGTCCAAGTTTGTCAAAGTTCGTCCCAAGTTAGTCTATTTCTAAGGAAAAACTTGGGACGAACAAAGACAAACTTTAGTCTCATTCTAAGGTTTGTCTAAGTTCGTCCCAAGTTTGTCAAAAATCGTCCCAAGTTTATCAAAGTTCGTCCCAAGTTAGTCAATTTCTAAGGACGAACTTAGATAAACCTTAGAATGAGAGTAACGAGACTAAATTGAGACGAACAAAGACAAACTTTAGTCTAATTCTAAGGTTTTTCTAAGTTCGTCTCAAGTTTGTCAAAGTTCGTCCCAAGTAAGTCTATATCTAAGGATGAACTTATACAAACCTTAAATTGAGACTAACGAGACAAACTTGGGACGAACAAAGACAAACTTTAGTCTCATTCTAAGGTTTGTCTAAGTTCATCCCAAGTTTGTCAAAGTTCGTCCCAAGTTAGTATCTTTCTAAGGACGAACTTAGACAAACCTTAGAATGAGACTAACGAGACTAACTTGGGACGAACAAAGACAAACTTTAGTCTAATTCCAAGGTTTGTCTAAGTTCGTCCCAAGTTTGTCAATGTACATCCCAAGTTAGTCTATTTCTAAGGAAGAACTTAGATAAACCTTAGAATGAGAGTAACGAGACTAACTTGAGACGAACAAAGACAAACTTTAGTCTCATTTTAAGGTTTGTCAAAGTTTGTCCCAAATAAGTCAATGTTCATCCCAAGTTAGTCTATTTCTAAGGACGAACTTAGATAAACCTTAGAATGAGAGTAACGAGACTAACTTGAGACAAACAAAGACAAACTTTAGTCTCATTCTAAGGTTTGTCTAAGTTCGTCCCAAGTTAGTCCATTTCTTAGGACGAACTTAGATAAACCTTAGAATGAGACTAAGAGACTAACATGGGATGAACAAAGACAAACTTTAGTCTCATTCTAAGGTTTGTCTAAGTCCGTCCCAAGTTAGTCTCTTTCTAAGGACGAACTTAGAAAAACCTTAGAATGGGACTAACGAGACTAACTTGGGATGAACAAAGACAAACTTTCGTCTTATTCTAAGGTTAGTCTAAGTTCGTCCCAAGTTAGTCTATTTCTACGGATGAACTTAGATAAACCTTAGAATGAGACTAAGAGACTAACTTGGGACGAACAAAGACAAACTTTAGTCTCATTCTAAGGTTTGTCTAAGTTCGTTCCAAGTTACTCTAAGTTCATCCAAAGTTAGTCTCTTTCTAAGGACGAACTTAGATAAACCATAGAATGAGACTAAGAGACTAACTTGGGATGAACAAAGACAAACTTTAGTTTCATTCTAAGGTTTGTCTAAGTTCATTTACAGTTACTCTAAGTTCGTCCAAAGTTAGTCTCTTTCTAAGGACGAACTTAGACAAACCTTAGAATGAGACTGAGGAGACTAACTTGGGACGAACAAAGACAAACTTTAGTCTCATTCTAAGGTTTGTCAAAGTTCGTCCCATCTTAGTCTAAGTTCGTCCCATGTTTGTCTCTTTCTAAGGACGAACTTAGACAAACCTTAGAATGAGACTAACGAGACTAACTTGGGACGAACAAATACAAACTTTAGTCTCATTCTAAGGTTTGTCTAAGTTCGTCCCAAGTTAGTCTATTTCTAAGGACGAACTTAGATAAACCTTAGAATGAGACTAACGAGACAAACTTGGGATGAACAAAGACAAACTTTAGTCTCATTCTAAGGTTTGTCTAAGTTCGTCCCAAGTTTGTCAAAGTTCGTCCCAAGTTAGTCTATTTCTAAGGACAAACTTGGGACGAACAAAGACAAACTTTAGTCTCATTCGAAGGTTTGTCTAAGTTCGTCCAAGTTTGTCAAAGTTCGTCCCAAGTTAGTCTATTTCTAAGGAAAAACTTGGGACGAACAAAGACAAACTTTAGTCTCATTCTAAGGTTTGTCTAAGTTCGTCCCAAGTTTGTCAAAGTTTGTCCCAAGTTTATCAAAGTTCGTCCCAAGTTAGTCAATTTCTAAGGACGAACTTAGATAAACCTTAAGATGAGAGTAACGAGACTAAATTGAGACGAACAAAGACAAACTTTAGTCTAATTCTAAGGTTTTTCTAAGTTCGTCTCAAGTTTGTCAAAGTTCGTCCCAAGTTAGTCTATATCTAAGGATGAACTTATACAAACCTTAAATTGAGACTAACGAGACAAACTTGGGACGAACAAAGACAAACTTTAGTCTCATTCTAAGGTTTGTCTAAGTTCATCCCAAGTTTGTCAAAGTTCGTCCCAAGTTAGTATCTTTCTAAGGACGAACTTAGACAAACCTTAGAATGAGACTAACGAGACTAACTTGGGACGAACAAAAACAAACTTTAGTCTAATTCCAAGGTTTGTCTAAGTTCGTCCCAAGTTTGTCAATGTACATCCCAAGTTAGTCTATTTCTAAGGAAGAACTTAGATAAACCTTAGAATGAGAGTAACGAGACTAACTTGAGACGAACAAAGACAAACTTTAGTCTCATTCTAAGGTTTGTCAAAGTTTGTCCCAAATAAGTCAATGTTCATCCCAAGTTAGTCTATTTCTAAGGACGAACTTAGATAAACCTTAGAATGAGAGTAACGAGACTAACTTGAGACAAACAAAGACAAACTTTAGTCTCATTCTAAGGTTTGTCTAAGTTCGTCCCAAGTTAGTCTATTTCTTAGGACGAACTTAGATAAACCTTAGAATGAGACTAAGAGACTAACATGGGATGAACAAAGACAAACTTTAGTCTCATTCTAAGGTTTGTCTAAGTTCGTCCCAAGTTAGTCTCTTTCTAAGGACGAACTTAGACAAACCTTAGAATGGGACTAACGAGACTAACTTGGGATGAACAAAGACAAACTTTCGTCTTATTCTAAGGTTAGTCTAAGTTCGTCCCAAGTTAGTCTATTTCTACGGACGAACTTAGATAAACCTTAGAATGAGACTAAGACACTAACTTGGGACGAACAAAGACAAACTTTAGTCTCATTCTAAGGTTTGTCTAAGTTCGTTCCAAGTTACTCTAAGTTCATCCAAAGTTAGTCTCTTTCTAAGGACGAACTTAGATAAACCATAGAATGAGACTAAGAGACTAACTTGGGATGAACAAAGACAAACTTTAGTTTCATTCTAAGGTTTGTCTAAGTTCATTTACAGTTACTCTAAGTTCGTCCAAAGTTAGTCTCTTTTTAAGGACGAACTTAGACAAACCTTAGAATGAGACTGAGGAGACTAACTTGGGACGAACAAAGACAAACTTTAGTCTCATTCTAAGGTTTGTCAAAGTTCGTCCCATCTTAGTCTAAGTTCGTCCCATGTTTGTCTCTTTCTAAGGACGAACTTAGACAAACCTTAGAATGAGACTAACGAGACTAACTTGGGACGAACAAATACAAACTTTAGTCTCATTCTAAGGTTTGTCTAAGTTCGTCCCAAGTTAGTCTATTTCTAAGGACGAACTTAGATAAACCTTAGAATGAGACTAACGAGACAAACTTGGGATGAACAAAGACAAACTTTAGTCTCATTCTAAGGTTTGTCTAAGTTCGTCCCAAGTTTGTCAAAGTTCGTCCCAAGTTAGTGTATTTCTAAGGAAAAACTTGGGACGAACAAAGACAAACTTTAGTCTCATTCTAAGGTTTGTCTAAGTTCGTCCAAGTTTGTCAAAGTTCGTCCCAAGTTAGTCTATTTCTAAGGAAAAACTTGGGACGAACAAAGACAAACTTTAGTCTCATTCTAAGGTTTGTCTAAGTTCGTCCCAAGTTTGTCAAAGTTCGTCCCAAGTTTGTCAAAGTTCGTCCCAAGTTAGTCTATTTCTAAGGACGAACTTAGATAAACCTCAGAATGAGAGTAAGATTAACTTGAGACGAACAAAGACAAACTTTAGTCTCATTCTAAGGTTTGTCAAAGTTCATCCCAAGTTATTCTATTTCTAAGGACGAACTTATACAAACCTTAGAATGAGACTAACGAAACTAACTTGGGACGAACAAAGATAAACTTTAGTCCCATTCTAAGGTTTGTCTAAGTTCGTCCCAAGTTAGTCTATTTCTAAGGATGAACTTTGATAAACCTTAGAATGAGACTAACGAGACTAACTTGGGACGAACAAAGACAAACTTTAGTCTAATTCTAAGGTTTGTCTAAGTTCGTCCCAAGTTAGTCTGAGTTTGTCCCAAGTTATTCTCTTTCTAAGGATGAACTTAGACAAGCCTTAGAATGACACTAACGAGACTACCTTGGGACGAACAAAGAAAAACTTCAGTCTCATTCTAAGGTTTGTCTAAGTTCGTCCCAAGTTTGTCAAAGTTTGTCCCAAGTTAGTCTATTTCTAAGGACAAACTTAGATAAACCTTAGAATGAGAGTAACGAGACTAACTTGGGACGAACAAAGAAAAACTTTAGTCTCATTCTAAGGTTTGTCTAAGTTCGTCCTAAGTTTGTCAAAGTTCGTCCCAAGTTAGTCTATTTCTAAGGACGAACTTAGATAAACCCTAGAAGGAGACTAACGAGACTAACTTGAGATGGACAAAGACAAACTTTAGTCTCATTCTGAGGTTTGTCAAAGTTCGTCCCAAGTTAGTCTATTTCTAAGGACAAACTTATACAAACCTTAGAATGAGACTAACAAGACTATTTTGGGACGAACAAAGATAAACTTTAGTCTCATTCTAAGGTTTGTCTAAGTTCGTCCCAAGTTAGTCTATTTCTAAGGATGAACTTCTATAAACCTTAGAATGAGACTAACGAGACTAACTTGGGACAAACAAAGACAAACTTTAGTCTCATTCTAAGGTTTGTCTAAGTTCGTCCCAAGCTAGTCTAAGTTCGTCCCAAGTTATTCTCTTTCTAAGGACGAACTTAGACAAACCTTAGAATGAGACTAACGAGACTAACTCTGGACGAACTAAGACAAACTTTAGTCTCATTCTAAGGTTTGTCTAACTTCATCCCAAGTTTGTCAAAGTTCGTCCCAAGTTAGTCTATTTCTAAGGACAAACTTAGATAAACTTCAGAATGAGAGTAACGAGATTAACTTGAGACGAACAAAGACAAACTTTAGTCTCATTCTAAGGTTTGTCAAAGTTCATCCCAAGTTAGTCTATTTCTAAGGACAAACTTATACAAACCTTAGAATGAGACTAACGAGACTAGCTTGGGACGAACAAAGATAAACTTGAGTTTCATTCTAAGGTTTGTCTAAGTTCGTCCCAAGTTAGTCTATTTCTAAGGATGAACTTTGATAAACCTTAGAATGAGACTAGCAAGACTAACTTGGGACGAACAAAGACAAACTTTAGTCTCATTCTAAGGTTTGTCTAAGTTTGTCCCAAGTTTGTCAAAGTTCGTCCCAAGTTATTCTCTTTCTAAGGACGAACTTAGACAAACCTTAGAATGAGACTAACGAGACTAACTTGGGACGAATAAAGACAAACTTTAGTCTCAATCAAAGGTTTGTCTAGGTTTGTCAAAGTTCGTCCCAAGTTTGTTAAAGTTCGTCCCAAGTTAGTCTATTTCTAAGGACAAACTTAGATAAACCTCAGAATGAGACTAACGAGACTAACTTGGGACGAACAAAGACAAACTTTAGTCTAATTCCAAGGTTTGTCTAAGTTCGTCCCAAGTTTGTCAATGTACATCCCAAGTTAGTCTATTTCTAAGGAAGAACTTAGATAAACCTTAGAATGAGAGTAATGAGACTAACTTGAGACGAACAAAGACAAACTTTAGTCTCATTCTAAGGTTTGTCAAAGTTTGTCCCAAATAAGTCAATGTTCATCCCAAGTTAGTCTATTTCTAAGGACGAACTTAGATAAACCTTAGAATGAGAGTAACGAGACTAACTTGAGACAAACAAAGACAAACTTTAGTCTCATTCTAAGGTTTGTCTAAGTTCGTCCCAAGTTAGTCTATTTCTTAGGACGAACTTAGATAAACCTTAGAATGAGACTAAGAGACTAACATGGGATGAACAAAGACAAACTTTAGTCTCATTCTAAGGTTTGTCTAAGTTCGTCCCAAGTTAGTCTCTTTCTAAGGACGAACTTAGACAAACCTTAGAATGAGACTAACGAGACTAACTTGGGATGAACAAAGACAAACTTTCGTCTTATTCTAAGGTTAGTCTAAGTTCGTCCCAAGTTAGTCTATTTCTACGGACGAACTTAGATAAACCTTAGAATGAGACTAAGAGACTAACTTGGGACGAACAAAGACAAACTTTAGTCTCATTCTAAGGTTTGTCTAAGTTCGTTCCAAGTTACTCTAAGTTCATCCAAAGTTAGTCTCTTTCTAAGGACGAACTTAGATAAACCATAGAATGAGACTAAGAGACTAACTTGGGATGAACAAAGACAAACTTTAGTTTCATTCTAAGGTTTGTCTAAGTTCATTTACAGTTACTCTAAGTTCGTCCAAAGTTAGTCTCTTTCTAAGGACGAACTTAGACAAACCTTAGAATGAGACTGAGGAGACTAACTTGGGACGAACAAAGACAAACTTTAGTCTCATTCTAAGGTTTGTCAAATTTCGTCCCATCTTAGTCTAAGTTCGTCCCATGTTTTTCTCTTTCTAAGGACGAACTTAGACAAACCTTAGAATGAGACTAACGAGACTAACTTGGGACGAACAAATACAAACTTTAGTCTCATTCTAAGGTTTGTCTAAGTTCGTCCCAAGTTAGTCTATTTCTAAGGACGAACTTAGATAAACCTTAGAATGAGACTAACGAGACAAACTTGGGATGAACAAAGACAAACTTTAGTCTCATTCTAAGGTTTGTCTAAGTTCGTCCCAAGTTTGTCAAAGTTCGTCCCAAGTTAGTCTATTTCTAAGGACAAACTTGGGACGAACAAAGACAAACTTTAGTCTCATTCGAAGGTTTGTCTAAGTTCGTCCAAGTTTGTCAAAGTTCGTCCCAAGTTAGTCTATTTCTAAGGAAAAACTTGGGACGAACAAAGACAAACTTTAGTCTCATTCTAAGGTTTGTCTAAGTTCGTCCCAAGTTTGTCAAAAATCGTCCCAAGTTTATCAAAGTTCGTCCCAAGTTAGTCAATTTCTAAGGACGAACTTAGATAAACCTTAGAATGAGAGTAACGAGACTAAATTGAGACGAACAAAGACAAACTTTAGTCTAATTCTAAGGTTTTTCTAAGTTCGTCTCAAGTTTGTCAAAGTTCGTCCCAAGTAAGTCTATATCTAAGGATGAACTTATACAAACCTTAAATTGAGACTAACGAGATAAACTTGGGACGAACAAAGACAAACTTTAGTCTCATTCTAAGGTTTGTCTAAGTTCATCCCAAGTTTGTCAAAGTTCGTCCCAAGTTAGTATCTTTCTAAGGACGAACTTAGACAAACTTTAGAATGAGACTAACGAGACTAACTTGGGACGAACAAAGACAAACTTTAGTCTAATTCCAAGGTTTGTCTAAGTTCGTCCCAAGTTTGTCAATGTACATCCCAAGTTAGTCTATTTCTAAGGAAGAACTTAGATAAACCTTAGAATGAGAGTAACGAGACTAACTTGAGACGAACAAAGACAAACTTTAGTCTCATTTTAAGGTTTGTCAAAGTTTGTCCCAAATAAGTCAATGTTCATCCCAAGTTAGTCTATTTCTAAGGACGAACTTAGATAAACCTTAGAATGAGAGTAACGAGACTAACTTGAGACAAACAAAGACAAACTTTAGTCTCATTCTAAGGTTTGTCTAAGTTCGTCCCAAGTTAGTCTATTTCTTAGGACGAACTTAGATAAACCTTAGAATGAGACTAAGAGACTAACATGGGATGAACAGAGACAAACTTTAGTCTCATTCTAAGGTTTGTCTAAGTCCGTCCCAAGTTAGTCTCTTTCTAAGGACGAACTTAGAAAAACCTTAGAATGGGACTAACGAGACTAACTTGGGATGAACAAAGACAAACTTTCGTCTTATTCTAAGGTTAGTCTAAGTTCGTCCCAAGTTAGTCTATTTCTACGGACGAACTTAGATAAACCTTAGAATGAGACTAAGAGACTAACTTGGGACGAACAAAGACAAACTTTAGTCTCATTCTAAGGTTTGTCTAAGTTCGTTCCAAGTTACTCTAAGTTCATCCAAAGTTAGTCTCTTTCTAAGGACGAACTTAGATAAACCATAGAATGAGACTAAGAGACTAACTTGGGATGAACAAAGACAAACTTTAGTTTCATTCTAAGGTTTGTCTAAGTTCATTTACAGTTACTCTAAGTTCGTCCAAAGTTAGTCTCTTTCTAAGGACGAACTTAGACAAACCTTAGAATGAGACTGAGGAGACTAACTTGGGACGAACAAAGACAAACTTTAGTCTCATTCTAAGGTTTGTCAAAGTTCGTCCCATCTTAGTCTAAGTTCGTCCCATGTTTGTCTCTTTCTAAGGACGAACTTAGACAAACCTTAGAATGAGACTAACGAGACTAACTTGGGACGAACAAATACAAACTTTAGTCTCATTCTAAGGTTTGTCTAAGTTCGTCCCAAGTTAGTCTATTTCTAAGGACGAACTTAGATAAACCTTAGAATGAGACTAACGAGACAAACTTGGGATGAACAAAGACAAACTTTAGTCTCATTCTAAGGTTTGTCTAAGTTCGTCCCAAGTTTGTCAAAGTTCGTCCCAAGTTAGTCTATTTCTAAGGACAAACTTGGGACGAACAAAGACAAACTTTAGTCTCATTCGAAGGTTTGTCTAAGTTCGTCCAAGTTTGTCAAAGTTCGTCCGAAGTTAGTCTATTTCTAAGGAAAAACTTGGGACGAACAAAGACAAACTTTAGTCTCATTCTAAGGTTTGTCTAAGTTCGTCCCAAGTTTGTCAAAGTTCGTCCCAAGTTTATCAAAGTTCGTCCCAAGTTAGTCAATTTCTAAGGACGAACTTAGATAAACCTTAGAATGAGAGTAACGAGACTAAATTGAGACGAACAAAGACAAACTTTAGTCTAATTCTAAGGTTTTTCTAAGTTCGTCTCAAGTTTGTCAAAGTTCGTCCCAAGTTAGTCTATATCTAAGGATGAACTTATACAAACCTTAAATTGAGACTAACGAGACAAACTTGGGACGAACAAAGACAAACTTTAGTCTCATTCTAAGGTTTGTCTAAGTTCATCCCAAGTTTGTCAAAGTTCGTCCCAAGTTAGTATCTTTCTAAGGACGAACTTAGACAAACCTTAGAATGAGACTAACGAGACTAACTTGGGACGAACAAAGACAAACTTTAGTCTAATTCCAAGGTTTGTCTAAGTTCGTCCCAAGTTTGTCAATGTACATCCCAAGTTAGTCTATTTCTAAGGAAGAACTTAGATAAACCTTAGAATGAGAGTAACGAGACTAACTTGAGACGAACAAAGACAAACTTTAGTCTCATTCTAAGGTTTGTCAAAGTTTGTCCCAAATAAGTCAATGTTCATCCCAAGTTAGTCTATTTCTAAGGACGAACTTAGATAAACCTTAGAATGAGAGTAACGAGACTAACTTGAGACAAACAAAGACAAACTTTAGTCTCATTCTAAGGTTTGTCTAAGTTCGTCCCAAGTTAGTCTATTTCTTAGGACGAACTTAGATAAACCTTAGAATGAGACTAAGAGACTAACATGGGATGAACAAAGACAAACTTTAGTCTCATTCTAAGGTTTGTCTAAGTTCGTCCCAAGTTAGTCTCTTTCTAAGGACGAACTTAGACAAACCTTAGAATGGGACTAACGAGACTAACTTGGGATGAACAAAGACAAACTTTCGTCTTATTCTAAGGTTAGTCTAAGTTCGTCCCAAGTTAGTCTATTTCTACGGACGAACTTAGATAAACCTTAGAATGAGACTAAGAGACTAACTTGGGACGAACAAAGACAAACTTTAGTCTCATTCTAAGGTTTGTCTAAGTTCGTTCCAAGTTACTCTAAGTTCATCCAAAGTTAGTCTCTTTCTAAGGACGAACTTAGATAAACCATAGAATGAGACTAAGAGACTAACTTGGGATGAACAAAGACAAACTTTAGTTTCATTCTAAGGTTTGTCTAAGTTCATTTACAGTTACTCTAAGTTCGTCCAAAGTTAGTCTCTTTTTAAGGACGAACTTAGACAAACCTTAGAATGAGACTGAGGAGACTAACTTGGGACGAACAAAGACAAACTTTAGTCTCATTCTAAGGTTTGTCAAAGTTCGTCCCATCTTAGTCTAAGTTCGTCCCATGTTTGTCTCTTTCTAAGGACGAACTTAGACAAACCTTAGAATGAGACTAACGAGACTAACTTGGGACGAACAAATACAAACTTTAGTCTCATTCTAAGGTTTGTCTAAGTTCGTCCCAAGTTAGTCTATTTCTAAGGACGAACTTAGATAAACCTTAGAATGAGACTAACGAGACAAACTTGGGATGAACAAAGACAAACTTTAGTCTCATTCTAAGGTTTGTCTAAGTTCGTCCCAAGTTTGTCAAAGTTCGTCCCAAGTTAGTGTATTTCTAAGGAAAAACTTGGGACGAACAAAGACAAACTTTAGTCTCATTCTAAGGTTTGTCTAAGTTCGTCCAAGTTTGTCAAAGTTCGTCCCAAGTTAGTCTATTTCTAAGGAAAAACTTGGGACGAACAAAGACAAACTTTAGTCTCATTCTAAGGTTTGTCTAAGTTCGTCCCAAGTTTGTCAAAGTTCGTCCCAAGTTTGTCAAAGTTCGTCCCAAGTTAGTCTATTTCTAAGGACGAACTTAGATAAACCTCAGAATGAGAGTAAGATTAACTTGAGACGAACAAAGACAAACTTTAGTCTCATTCTAAGGTTTGTCAAAGTTCATCCCAAGTTATTCTATTTCTAAGGACGAACTTATACAAACCTTAGAATGAGACTAACGAAACTAACTTGGGACGAACAAAGATAAACTTTAGTCCCATTCTAAGGTTTGTCTAAGTTCGTCCCAAGTTAGTCTATTTCTAAGGATGAACTTTGATAAACCTTAGAATGAGACTAACGAGACTAACTTGGGACGAACAAAGACAAACATTAGTCTAATTCTAAGGTTTGTCTAAGTTCGTCCCAAGTTAGTCTGAGTTTGTCCCAAGTTATTCTCTTTCTAAGGATGAACTTAGACAAGCCTTAGAATGACACTAACGAGACTACCTGGGGACGAACAAAGAAAAACTTCAGTCTCATTCTAAGGTTTGTCTAAGTTCGTCCCAAGTTTGTCAAAGTTTGTCCCAAGTTAGTCTATTTCTAAGGACAAACTTAGATAAACCTTAGAATGAGAGTAACGAGACTAACTTGGGACGAACAAAGAAAAACTTTAGTCTCATTCTAAGGTTTGTCTAAGTTCGTCCTAAGTTTGTCAAAGTTCGTCCCAAGTTAGTCTATTTCTAAGGACGAACTTAGATAAACCCTAGAAGGAGACTAACGAGACTAACTTGAGATGGACAAAGACAAACTTTAGTCTCATTCTGAGGTTTGTCAAAGTTCGTCCCAAGTTAGTCTATTTCTAAGGACAAACTTATACAAACCTTAGAATGAGACTAACAAGACTATTTTGGGACGAACAAAGATAAACTTTAGTCTCATTCTAAGGTTTGTCTAAGTTCGTCCCAAGTTAGTCTATTTCTAAGGATGAACTTCTATAAACCTTAGAATGAGACTAACGAGACTAACTTGGGACAAACAAAGACAAACTTTAGTCTCATTCTAAGGTTTGTCTAAGTTCGTCCCAAGTTTGTCAAAGTTCGTCCCAAGTTATTCTCTTTCTAAGGACGAACTTAGACAAACCTTAGAATGAGACTAACGAGACTAACTTGGGACGAATAAAGACAAACTTTAGTCTCAATCAAAGGTTTGTCTAGGTTTGTCTAAGTTCGTCCCAAGTTTGTCAAAGTTCGTCCCAAGTTAGTCTATTTCTAAGGACGAACTTAGATAAACCTCAGAATGAGACTAACGAGACTAACTTGGGACGAACAAAGACAAACTTTAGTCTCATTCTAAGGTTTGTCTAAGTTCGTCCCAAGTTCGTCAAAGTTCGTCCCAAGTTAGTCTATTTCTAAGGACGAACTTAGATAAACCTCAGAATGAGAGTAACGAGATTAACTTGAGACGAACAAAGACAAACTTTAGTCTCATTCTAAGGTTTGTCAAAGTTCATCCCAAGTTAGTCTATTTCTAAGGACGAACTTATACAAACCTTAGAATGAGACTAACGAGACTAACTTGGGACGAACAAAGATAAACTTTAGTCTCATTCTAAGGTTTGTCTAAGTTCGTCCCAAATTAGTCTATTTCTAAGGATGAACTTTTATAAACCTTAGAATGAGACTAACAAGACTAACTTGGGACGAACAAAGACAAACTTTAGTCTCATTCTAAGGTTTGTCTAAGTTCGTCCCATGTTTGTCAAAGTTCGTCCCAAGTTATTCTTTTTCTAAGGACGAACTTACACAAACCTTAGAATGAGACTAACGAGACTAACTTGGGATGAACAAAGACAAACTTTAGTCTCAATCAAAGGTTTGTCTAGGTTTGTCTAAGTTCGTCCCAAGTTTGTCAAAGTTCGTCCCAAGTTAGTCTATTTCTAAGGACGAACTTAGATAAACCTCAGAATGAGAGTAACGAGATTAACTTGAGACGAACAAAGACAAACTTTAGTCTCATTCTAAGGTTTGTCAAAGTTCATCCCAAGTTAGTCTATTTCTAAGGACGAACTTATACAAACCTTAGATTGAGACTAACGAGACTAACTTGGGACGAACAAAGATAAACTTTAGTCTCATTCTAAGGTTTGTCTAAGTTCGTCCCAAGTTAGTCTATTTCTAAGGATGAACTTTTATAAACCTTAGAATGAGACTAACGAGACTAACTTGGGACGAACAAAGACAAACTTTAGTCTCATTCTAAGGTTTGTCTAAGTTCGTCCCATGTTTGTCAAAGTTCGTCCCAAGTTATTCTCTTTCTAAGGACGAACTTACACAAACCTTAGAATGAGACTAACGAGACTAACTTGGGACGAACAAAGACAAACTTTTGTCTCAATCAAACTTTTGTCTAGGTTTGTCTAAGTTCGTCCCAAGTTTGTCAAAGTTCGTCCCAAGTTAGTCTATTTCTAAGGACGAACTTAGATAAACCTCAGAATGAGATTAACGAGACTAACGAGACTAACTTGGGACGAACAAAGACAAACTTTAGTCTCATTCTAAGGTTTGTATAAGTTCGTCCCAAGTTAATCAAAGTTCGTCCCAAGTTAGTCTATTTCTAAGGACGAACTTATACAAACCTTAGAATGAGACTAACGAGACTAACTTGGGACGAACAAAGACAAACTTTAGTCTCATTCTAAGGTTTGTCTAAGTTCGTCCCAAGCTTGTCTAAGTTCGTCCCAAGTTATTCTCTTTCTAAGGATGAACTTAGACAAACCTTAGAATGAGACTAACGAGACTAACTTGGGACGAACAAAGATAAACTTTAGTGTCATTCTAAGGTTTGTCCAAGTTCAACCCAAGTTTGTCAAAGTTCGCCCCAAGTTAGTCTATTTCTGAGGACGAACTTAGATGTACCTTAGAATGAGAGTAACGAGACTAAGTTGAGACGAACAAAGACAAACTTTAGTCTCATTCTAAGGTTTGTCAAAGTTCGTCCCAAGTTAGTCTATGTCTATGGACGAACTTATACAAACCTTAGAATGAGACTAACGAGACTAACGAGACTAGGTTGGGACGAACAAAGACAAACTTTAGTCTCATTCTAATGTTTGTCTAAGTTCGTCCCAATTTAGTCTAAGTTCGTCCCACGTTTGTCTATTTCTAAGGACGAACTTAGACAAACCTTAGAATGAGACTAACGAGACTAACTTTGGACGAACAAAGACAAACTTTAGTCTCATACTAAGGTTTGTCTAAGTTCGTCCCATGTTTGTCAAAGTCAGTCCCAAATTAGTCTATTTCTAAGGACGAACTTAGACAAACCTTAGAATGAGACTAACGGGACTAACTTGGGAAGAACAAAGACAAACATTAGTCTCATTCTAAGTTTAGTCTTAGTTCGTCCCAAGTTAGTCTATTTCTAAGAACGAACTTAGATAAACCTTAGTATGAGACTAAGAGACTACCTTGAGATGAACAAAGACAAACTTTAGTCTCATTCTAAGGTTTGTCTAAGTTCGTCCTAAGTTAGTCTAATTTCGTCCCAAGTTAGTCTCTCTCTAAGGACGAACTTAGACAAACCTTAGAATGAGGCTAACGAGACTAACTTGGGACGAACAAAGACAAACTTTAGTCTCATTCTAAGGTTTGTCTAAGTTCGTCCTAAGTTTCTCAAAGTTCATCCCAAGTTAGTCTATTTCTAAGGTTGAACTTAGATAAACCTTAGAATGAGAGTAACGAGACTAACTTGAGACGAACAAAGACAAACTTTAGTCTCATTCTAAGGTTTGTCAAAGTTCGTCCCAAGTTAGTCTATTTCTAAGGACAAACTTACACAAACCTTAGAAAGAGACTAACGAGACTAATTTGGGACGAACAAAGACAAACTTTAGTCTCATTCTAAGGTTTGTCTAAGTTCGTCCCAAGTTAGTCTATTTCTAAGGATGAACTTTGATAAACCTTAGAATGAGACTAGCAAGACTACCTTGGGACGAACAAAGACAAACTTTAGTCTCATTCTAAGGTTTGTCTAAGTTCGTCCCAAGTTTGTCAAAGTTCGTCCCAAGTTATTCTCTTTCTAAGGACGAACTTAGACAAACCTTAGAATGAGACTAACGAGACTAACTTGGGACGAACAAAGACAAACGGTAGTCTCATTCTAAGGTTTGTCTAAGTTCGTCCCAAGTTAGTCTAAGTTCGTTCCACGTTTGTCTCTTTCTAAAAACGAACTTAGACAAACCTTAGAATGAGACTAACGAGAGTAATTTGGGACGACCAAAGACAAACTTTAGTCTCATTCTAAGGTTTGTCTAAGTTCGTCCCATGTTTGTCAAAGTTCGTCCCAAGTTAGTTAATTTCTAAGGACGAACTTAGGCAAACCATAGAATGAGACTAACGAGACTAACTTGGGAAGAACAAAGACAAACATTAGTCTCATTCTAAGGTTAGTCTAAGTTTGTCCCAAGTTAGTCTATTTATAAGGACGAACTTAGATAAACCTTAGAATGGGACTAAGAGACTAACTTGGGTCGAAAAAAGACAAACTTTAGTCTCATTCTAAGGTTTGTCTAAGTTCGTCCCAAGTTGGTCTCTTTCTAAGGATGAACTTAGACAAACCTTAGAATGAGACTAATGAGACTAACTTGGGACGAACAAAGACAACTTTAGTCTCATTCTAAGGTTTGTCTAAGATCATCCAAAGTTTCTCAAAGTTCATCCCAAGGTAGTCTATTTCGATCGAGGGGAGTAGCGATGAACTGAGATCGCAAATCCGAGAGACGGAGAGTTAGAGGCTAGGCAATTACAAACTCGGAGTTGTGTAATAGTAAGACCACTTGTAGCTCTAATTCTCGTAATACGATTTGTGCCCCATTATAGGGTGTGGGAAACCCCCCAGAGTAGGCGAGGCCGAACTGGGTAACATACCGTGCGTGCTCCTGTTTTGCTTCTTCTATTTTTGTTCCCGGTACTGCTTGATACACTGCATAAATAATCTGTTGGAACACTCTCTGGTAGAGTTTGGGTTCTGTTAACTGTGTGTGTTTCAGTTATCTTCACTAACTGCTGGATCTTTACGAGAGGTGTCCAAGGGGTGTCTCTGCCATACCTTGCACTGTCAGTTGAACTGGTGTGCAAAGAGTTCAAGGTCTGTCGCAACAATACCCGAGACACAAGCTTGAACAGGGGACATAATTTCAATATTCATTTTGGCTATGGACTACCTTAGCAAGCTCATCAACAATGGCATTACAAGTAAAAAAATCTCGGCTTAGAATATTCAAGGCTGCAAGACTTTCATGCATCACCTAATGCATGCCGACGACTTATTGATCTTCTCCAATGGGCATATTAACTCAGTGAATAACCTCCTGAAGAGTACTAAGTTCACTGAAGGCTCCTTCCCTACTACTTATCTTGGTGCTCCCCTATTTCCTGGTAGAGCTAGGATCTGCTATTTCAAACATCTTGAAGATGCAATCAGAAGCAAAATTATGGGATGGTCAAAAAACTTCTTGAACATCAGTGGGAGAGCTACTCTTATTACATCTGTCCTTAGCTCCCTTAGCATTCACACTCTCTCCATCATTCATGTGCCCAAAACAGTCATCAAGAATATGGAGAAGCTCTTCGCTACTTTTATATGGGATGGCAAACACCACTGGATCCCTTGGAACACAATATGCCAACCTAAATATGAAGGTGGCCTAGGTATTAAAAATCTGAATGGTGTGAAAGAAGCTCTTCAAAGGTAGCTTGGAAATTCTTGGCTAATGAATCCCCTTGGGCCAAATTGTGCAGAGCCAAATATCTGAATAAGTCTTATAAATCGGCTATCTGGTCTTCTATTCTCCCGTTGATCAAGAGGCTCAAAAGGGAATCGCATTGGCAGATTGGCAGAGGAGAAATCCTAATCCCCCACTTTTGTGAATGGCTGGATTACTGTCCTCCTAAAGAAGCCAATCTCTAGACTATTGAAGACCTTACCACTGATATGGCTAAAAGAAACAAGCTCAATTTCTGGTTTCCTAGGCTGGTGAGGGGCATTCTGCCATATATCTCCATCAAAGAGCATCCGGATCAATTTTTCTGGAGAGTCTCAAATGATGGGAAGTTTTCAGCTAAAGCTTTCCATAATTACAGAAGGAAAAATGCTCCCCAAAGCACTCTTTTCAGAATATCTGGCAGAGATGGATCCCTCCAAAAATTAGTGGTTTGATCTGGAAATTATGGCACCATGGTCTGGCCACTGATGATACGATCAGTAGACTGGGCATTACTCTCATCCCCAACTGCCGCTGCTGCCAGAATTCCTCTCAGGAATCTGCCCTTCATCTATTGATATCCAGTGATGTGGCCAAGAAGGTCTGGAACATGCTCAGCATGCTGTTTGGCAAAAAAAGTCCCTAGAAGCTTTGATTCTCTGAAGAAATGGTGTTTCATGGATATTAACTTTAAAGATTATAAGGAGAGTCTCGCTTTTACTATGGCTTGCTGTGGCTTGTGGAAAATTTGGAACTTCAGGAATTGTGTGATGTTTGAAAAAGATCTTCCCAATATGAAAGGAAACCTTATCAAATGGGCTTCTACTCTGGCTCCTGGGATCAAGAAGAATTATACTAGGAATCTTGTCCCAAATATTTCCCTAGACATTCTGCAAGTTTCTGAACCTCAGTCTACTGTTAAGGGTTCCTGGATGCATTGGTCCCCAGGCACAACTGGAAATACTATTAATCTTGCTATGAACAATGACCAGCTTGCTGGTATCGTTAGAAATTGCAAAGGATCGTTGATTATGGCCAGGGTGATTCAGAATAATGATGATCATATTTATTCTGCCATTTATGATATGCTGGACTTCATCGAGAATCATGGTATTCCCATTCAGTTTATTGCCTGCTCTCATGCTGATCTAACGCAGCTCCAGTCAGGGAGTATTGTTGGGCCCTGGGACATATACAAATGCTGGAGGCGTGCTAAAGAAAAATGTAATGCCAAGAAGCTTGAATATATTCTGGCGTCCCTGAATTATCCAGCAGTCGCCTTATCTTATGCCAAGTTTGATAAACTTCCTCAAATGATGAACTCTGCCCAAGATCTGCCCCTTCCTGTCAAGCATAGTCTCACTGGTGATTATCTCAAGCTCCCCATCTGGTGTAGAAGAGAAGGCCTGATGGAGGACAATCCGTGCCATTGTTATGATCTTCATATCTGCCAAAACTGTAGTCAAAAAAATTCAGATGTCACTCGGCGGCATCACTCTACAGCAGGCATCCTTCTTAGCTACCAAGGTTCAAGGTATCCCTGATATGATCTTTTGGCTTCAGGAGCTGTTTATTGTTATTGTTCTTTTGATCTTGTGCCTTTCTTTGCCTAAGGGTGTTGTTGTGTTTTAGTTTCAGCCGTTCTGTTTGTGCTGTTCATCTTGTTTTCTGTTTGGTTGTTCCTCTGTTTTAGCTGTGAGACGGTCTGGTCTCAGTATCAGGCCAGCGAGCTAGGTTTTTCTTTCCTCTAGGTCTCCTGTGCGAGCGCCTTGGTGCCTGGTTTTTTTCCCTTGTATTCTGCTCTAGCCTGTTCGGCGCTTTTAAGAGGAACGGTATTATAACATTCCTCTGGCGCTTGAGGGCTTCGGTGTATCTGCCCCGGTCCAGGCTGTTTGGACCTTCTATCAATAAACTCGCTGGCACAGTCCAGTTTAAAAAAACACACGAAACTAACTTGAGACGAACAAAGACAAACTTTAGTCTCATTCTAAGGTTTGTCAAAGTTCATCCCAAGTTAGTCTATTTCTAAGGACGAACTTACACAAACCTTAGAATGAGACTAACGACACTAATTTGGGACGAACACAGACAAACTTTAGTCTCATTCTAAGGTTTGTCTAAGTTCGTCCCAAGTCAGTCTATTTCTAAGGACGAACTTAGATAAACCTTAGAATGAGACTAACGATACTAACTTGGGACGAACAAACACAAACTTTAGTCTTATTCTAAGGTTTGTCTAAGTTCGTCCCAAGTTAGTCTAAGTTCGTCCCATGTTCGTCTCTTTCTAAGAGATAACTTAGACAAACCATAGAATGAGACTAACGAGACTAACTTGGGACGAACAAAGACAAATTTCAGTCTCATTCTAAGGTTTGTCTAAGTTCGTCCCATGTGTCTAAGTTCGTCCCACGTTTGTCTCTTTCTAAGAACGAACTTAGACAAACCTTAGAATGAGACTAACGAGACTAATTTGGGACGAACAAAGACAAACTTTAGTCTCATTCTAAGGTTTGTCTAAGTTCGTCCCAAGTTAGTTTATTTCTAAGGACAAACTTTGAAACCTTAGAATGAGACTAAGAGACTAACTTGGGACGAACAAAGACAAACTTTAGTCTCATTCTAAGGTTTGTCTAAGTTCGTGCCAAGTTAGCCTCCTTCTAAGGACAAACTTAGACAAACCTTAGAATGAGACTAACGAGACTAACTTGGGACGAACAAAGACAAACTTTAGTCTCATTCTAAGGTTTGTCTAAGTTCGTCCCAAGTTTGTCAAAGTTCGTCCCAAGGTAGTCTATTTCTAAGGACGAACTTAGATAAACCTTAGAATGAGAGTAACGAGACTAACTTGAGACAAACAAAGACAAACTTTAGTCTCATTCTAAGGTTTGTCAAAGTTCATCCCAAGTTAGTCTATTTCTAAGGACGAACTTATACAAACCTTAGAATGAGACTAACGAGACTAACTTGGGACGAACAAAGACAAACCTTAGTCTCATTCTATGGTTTGTCTAAGTTCGTCCCAAGGTAGTCTATTTCTAAGGACGAACTTAGATAAACCTTAGAATGAGACTAACGAGACTAACTTGGGACGAACAAACACAAATTTTAATCTCATTCTAAGGTTTGTCTAAGTTCGTCCCAAGTTAGTCTAAGTTCGTTCCACGTTTGTCTCTTTCTAAGGAAGAACTTAGACAAACCTTAGAATGAGACTAAGAGACTAACTTGGGACGAACAAAGACAAAATTTAGTCTCATTCTAAGGTTTGTCTAAGTTCATCCCAAGTTAGTCTAAGTTCGTCCCAAGTTAGTCTCTTTCTAAGGACGAACTTAGACAAACCTTAGAATGAGACTAACGAGACTAACTTGGGACCAACAAAGAAAAACTTTAGTCTCATTCTAAGGTTTGTCTAAGTTCATCCCAAGTTAGTCTAAGTTCATCCCACGTTTGTCTCTTTCTAAGGACGAACTTAGACAAACCTTAGAATGAGACTAACGAGACTAATTTGGGACGAACAAAGACAAACTTTAGTCTCATTCTAAGGTTTGTCTAAGTTCGTCCCAAGTTTGTCAAATTCGTCCCAAGTTAGTCTATTTCTAAGGAAAAACTTAGACAAACCTTAGAATGAGACTAACGAGACTAACTTGGGAAGAACAAAGACAAACATTAGTCTCATTCTAAGGTTAGTCTAAGTTCGTCCCAAGTTAGTCTATTTCTAAGGACGAACTTAGATAAACCTTAGAATGAGACTAAGAGACTAACTTGGGATAAACAAAGACAAACATTAGTCTCATTCTAAGGTTTGTCTAAGTTCTTCCCAAGTTAGTCTATGTTCCTCCCAAGTTGGTCTCTTTCTAAGGACGAACTTAGACAAACCTTAGAATGAGACTCACGAGACTAACTTGGGAAGAACAAAGACCAACATTAGTCTCATTCTAAGGTTAGTCTAAGTTCGTCCCAAGTTAGACTATTTCTAAGAACGAACTTTGATAAACATTAGAATGAGACTAAGAGACTAACTTGGGACAAACAAAGACAAAATTTAGTCTCATTCTAAGGTTTGTCTATGTTCGTCCCAAGTTAGTCTAAGTTCGTTCCAAGTTAATCTCTTTCTAAGGACGAACATTGATAAACTTTAGAATGAGAGTAACGAGACTAATTTGGGACGAACAAAGACAAACTTTAGTCTCATTCTAAGGTTTGTCTAAGTTCATCCCAAGTTAATCTATTTCTAAGGACAAACTTATTCAAACCTTAGAATGAGACTAACGAGACTAACTTGGGATGAACAAAGACAAACTTTCGTCTCATTCTAAGGTTTGTCTAAGTTCGTCCCAAGTTAGTCTAAGTTCGTCCCACGTTTGTCTCTTTCTAAGGAGGAACTTAGACAAACCTTAGAATGAGACTAACGAGACTAACGTGGGATGAACAAAGACAAACTTTAGTCTCATTCTAAGGTTTGTCTAAGTTCGTCCCAAGTTTGTCAAAGTTCATCCCAAGTTAGTCTATTTCTAAGGACGAACTTAGACAAACCTTAGAATGAGACTAACGAAACTAACTTGGGAAGAACAAAGACAAACATTAGTCTCATTCTAAGGTTAGTCTTAGTTCGTCCCAAGTTAGTCTATTTCTAAGAACGAACTTAGATAAACTTTAGAATGAGAGTAAGAGACTACCTTTGGACGAACAAAGACAAACTTGAGTCTCATTCTAAGGTTTGTCTAAGTTCGTCCCAAGTTAGTCTCTTTCTAAAGACGAACTTTGACAAACCTTAGAATGAGACTAACGAGACTAACTTTGGACGAACAAAGACAAACTTTAGTCTCATTCTAAGTTTTGTCTAAGTTTGTCCCAAGTTTCTCAAAGTTCATCCCAAGTTAGTCTATTTCTAAGGACGAACTTAGATAAACCTTAGAGTGAGAGTAACGAGACTAACTTGAGACAAACAAAGACAAACTTTAGTCTCATTCTAAGGTTTGTCAAAGTTCATCCCAAGTTAGTCTATTTCTAAGGACGAACTTACACAAACCTTAGAATTAGACTAACGAGACTAATTTGGGACGAACAAAGACAAACTTTAGTCTCATTCAAGGGTTTGTCTAAGTTCGTCCCAAGTCAGTCTATTTCTAAGGATGAACTTAGATAAACCTTCGAATGAGACTAATGATACTAACTATGGACGAACAAAGACAAACTTTAGTCTCATTTTAAGGTTTGTCTAAGTTCGTCCCAAGTTAGTCTAAGTTTGTCCCAAGTTCGTCTCTTTCTAAGGGATAACTTAGACTAACCATAGAATGAGACTAACGAGACTAACTTGGGACGAACAAAGACAAAGTTCAGTCTCATTCTAAGGTTTCTCTAAGTTCGTCCCAAGTTAGTCTAAGTTCGTCCCACGTTTGTCTCTTTCTAAGAATGAACTTCGACAAACGTTAGAATGAGACTAAAGTTTGTCTTTGTTCGTCCCAAGTTAGTCTCGTTAGTCTCATTCTAGGGTTTATCTAAGTTCATCCTTAGAAATAGACTACCTTGTGACGAACTTAGAAAAACCTTAGAATGAGACTAAAATTTGTCTTTGTTCGTCCCAAGTTAGTCTCGTGAGTCTCATTCTAAGGTTAGTCTAAGTTCGTCCCAAGTTAGTCTATTTCTAAGGATGAACTTTGATAAACCTTAGAATGAGACGAAGAGACTAACTTGGGCCGAACAAATACAAACTTTAGTCTCATTCTAAGGTTTGTCTAAGTTCGTCCCAAGTTTGTCAAAGTTCGTCCCAAGGTAGTCTATTTCTAAGGACGAACCTAGATAAAACTTAGAATGACAGTAATGAGACTAACTTGAGACAAACAAAGACAAACTTTAGTCTCATTCTAAGGTTTGTCAAAGTTCATCCCAAGTTAGTCTATTTCTAAGGACGAACTTATACAAACCTTAGAATGTGACTAACGAGACTAACTTGGGACGAACAAAGAGAAACTTTAGTCTCATTCTAAGGTTTTTCTAAGTTCGTCCCAAGTTAGTCTAAGTTCCTTCCACGTTTGTCTCTTTCTAAGGAAGAACTATGACAAACCTTAGAATGAGACTAAGAGACTAACTTGGGAGGAACAAAGACAAAATTTAGTCTCATTCTAAGGTTTGTCTAAGTTCGTCCCAAGTTAGTCTAAGTTCATCCCACGTTTGTCTCTTTCTAAGGACGAACTTAGACAAACCTTAAAATGAGACTAACGAGACTAATTTGGGACGAACAAAGACAAACTTTAGTCTCATTCTAAGGTTTGTCTAAGTTCGTCCCAAGTTTGTCAAATTTCGTCCCAAGTTAGTCTATTTCTAAGGCTGAACTTAGACAAACCTTAGAATGAGACTAACGAGACTAACTTGGGAAGAACAAGGAAAAACATTAGTCTCATTCTAAGGTTAGTCTAAGTTCGTCCCAAGTTAGTCTATTTCTAAGGACGAACTTAGATAAACCTTAGAATGAGACTAACGAGACTAACTTGGGACTAACAAAGACAAATTTAGTCTCATGCTAAGGTTTGTCTAAGTTCATCCAAAGTTAGTCTATTTCTAAGGACGAACTTACACAAACCTTAGAATAAGACTAACGAGATTAATTTGGGACGAACAAAGACAAACTTTAGTCTCATTCTAAGGTTTGGCTAAGTTCGTCCCAAGTTAGTCTATTTCTAAGGACGAACTTAGATAAACCTTAGAAGTAGACTAACGAGACTAACTTGGGACGAACAAAGACAAACTTTAGTCTCATTCTAAGGTTTGTCTAAGTTCGTCCCAAGTTAGTCTAAGTTCATCCCACGTTCGTCTCTTTCTAAGGGATAACTTAGACAAACCTTAGAATGAGACTAACGAGACTAACTTGGGACGAACAAAGACAAACTTTAGTCTCATTCTAAGGTTTGTCTAAGTTCGTCCCAAGTTTGTCAAAGTTCGTCCCAAGTTAGTCTATTTCTAAGGCGAACTTAGACAAACCTTAGAATGAGACTAACAAGACTAACTTGGGAAGAACAAAGACAAACATTAGTCTCATTCTAAGGTTAGTCTAAGTTCGTCCCAAGTTAGTCTATTTCTAAGGATGAACTTTGATAAACCTTAGAATGAGACTAAGAGACAAACTTGGGACGAACAAAGACAAACTTTAGTCTCATTCTAAGGTTTGTCTAAGTTCGTCCCAAGTTTGTCTAAGTTCATGCCAAGTTAGTCTCTTTCTAAGGACAAACTTAGACAAACCTTAGAATGAGACTAACGAGACTAACTTGGGAGGAACAAAGACAAACTTTAGTCTCATTCTAAAGTTTGTCTAAGTTCGTCCCAAGTTTGTCAAAGTTCATCCCAAGGTAGTCTATTTCTAAGGACGAACTTAGATAAACCTTAGAATGAGAGTAACGAGACTAACTTGAGACAAACAAAGACAAACATTAGTCTCATTCTAAGGTTTGTCAAAGTTCATCCCAAGTTAGTCTATTTCTAAGGACAAACTTATACAAACCTTAGAATGAGACTAACGAGACTAACTTGGGACGAACAAAGACAAACTTTAGTCTCATTCTAAGGTTTTTCTAAGTTCGTCCCAAGGTTGTCCATTTCCAAGGACGAACTTAGACAAACCTTAGAATGAGACTAAGAGACTAACTTGGGACGAACAAAGACAAAATTTAGTCTCATTCTAAGGTTTGTCTAAGTTCATCCCAAGTTAGTCTAAGTTCGTCCCAAGTTAGTCTCTTTCTAAGGACGAACTTAGACAAACCTTAGAATGAGACTAACGAGACTAACTTGGGACCAACAAAGAAAAACTTTAGTCTCATTCTAAGGTTTGTCTAAGTTCATCCCAAGTTAGTCTAAGTTCATCCCACGTTTGTCTCTTTCTAAGGACGAACTTAGACAAACCTTAGAATGAGACTAACGAGACTAATTTGGGACGAACAAAGACAAACTTTAGTCTCATTCAAAGGTTTGTCTAAGTTCGTACCAAGTTTGTCAAAGTTCGTCCCAAGTTAGTCTATTTCTAAGGAAAAACTTAGACAAACCTTAGAATGAGACTAACGAGACTAACTTGGGAAGAACAAAGACAAACATTAGTCTCATTCTAAGGTTAGTCTAAGTTCGTCCCAAGTTAGTCTATTTCTAAGGACGAACTTAGATAAACCTTAGAATGAGACTAAGAGACTAACTTGGGATAAACAAAGACAAACATTAGTCTCATTCTAAGGTTTGTCTAAGTTCTTCCCAAGTTAGTCTATGTTCCTCCCAAGTTGGTCTCTTTCTAAGGACGAACTTAGACAAACCTTAGAATGAGACTCACGAGACTAACTTGGGAAGAACAAAGACCAACATTAGTCTCATTCTAAGGTTAGTCTAAGTTCGTCCCAAGTTAGACTATTTCTAAGAACGAACTTTGATAAACATTAGAATGAGACTATGAGACTAACTTGGGACAAACAAAGACAAAATTTAGTCTCATTCTAAGGTTTGTCTATGTTCGTCCCAAGTTAGTCTAAGTTCGTTCCAAGTTAATCTCTTTCTAAGGACGAACATTGATAAACTTTAGAATGAGAGTAACGAGACTAATTTGGGACGAACAAAGACAAACTTTAGTCTCATTCTAAGGTTTGTCTAAGTTCGTCCCAAGTTAATCTATTTCTAAGGACAAACTTATTCAAACCTTAGAATGAGACTAACGAGACTAACTTGGGATGAACAAAGACAAACTTTCGTCTCATTCTAAGGTTTGTCTAAGTTCGTCCCAAGTTAGTCTAAGTTCGTCCCACGTTTGTCTCTTTCTAAGGAGGAACTTAGACAAACCTTAGAATGAGACTAACGAGACTAACGTGGGATGAACAAAGACAAACTTTAGTCTCATTCTAAGGTTTGTCTAAGTTCGTCCCATGTTTGTCAAAGTTCATCCCAAGTTAGTCTATTTCTAAGGACGAACTTAGACAAACCTTAGAATGAGACTAACGAAACTAACTTGGGAAGAACAAAGACAAACATTAGTCTCATTCTAAGGTTAGTCTTAGTTCGTCCCAAGTTAGTCTATTTCTAAGAACGAACTTAGATAAACTTTAGAATGAGAGTAAGAGACTACCTTTGGACGAACAAAGACAAACTTGAGTCTCATTCTAAGGTTTGTCTAAGTTCGTCCCAAGTTAGTCTCTTTCTAAAGACGAACTTTGACAAACCTTAGAATGAGACTAACGAGACTAACTTTGGACGAACAAAGACAAACTTTAGTCTCATTCTAAGGTTTGTCTAAGTTTGTCCCAAGTTTCTCAAAGTTCATCCCAAGTTAGTCTATTTCTAAGGATGAACTTAGATAAACCTTAGAATGAGAGTAACGAGACTAACTTGAGACGAACAAAGACAAACTTTTGTCTCATTCTAAGGTTTGTCAAAGTTCATCCCAAGTTAGTCTATTTCTAAGGACGAACTTACACAAACCTTAGAATGAGACTAACGAGACTAATTTGGGACGAACAAAGACAAACTTTAGTCTCATTCAAGGGTTTGTCTAAGTTCGTCCCAAGTCAGTCTATTTCTAAGGATGAACTTAGATAAACCTTCGAATGAGACTAATGATACTAACTATGGACGAACAAAGACAAACTTTAGTCTCATTTTAAGGTTTGTCTAAGTTCGTCCCAAGTTAGTCTAAGTTTGTCCCAAGTTCGTCTCTTTCTAAGGGATAACTTAGACTAACCATAGAATGAGACTAACGAGACTAACTTGGGACGAACAAAGACAAAGTTCAGTCTCATTCTAAGGTTTCTCTAAGTTCGTCCCAAGTTAGTCTAAGTTCGTCCCACGTTTGTCTCTTTCTAAGAATGAACTTCGACAAACCTTAGAATGAGACTAAAGTTTGTCTTTGTTCGTCCCAAGTTAGTCTCGTTAGTCTCATTCTAGGGTTTATCTAAGTTCATCCTTAGAAATAGACTACCTTGTGACGAACTTAGAAAAACCTTAGAATGAGACTAAAATTTGTCTTTGTTCGTCCCAAGTTAGTCTCGTGAGTCTCATTCTAAGGTTAGTCTAAGTTCGTCCCAAGTTAGTCTATTTCTAAGGATGAACTTTGATAAACCTTAGAATGAGACGAAGAGACTAACTTGGGCCGAACAAATACAAACTTTAGTCTCATTCTAAGGTTTGTCTAAGTTCGTCCCAAGTTTGTCAAAGTTCGTCCCAAGGTAGTCTATTTCTAAGGACGAACCTAGATAAAACTTAGAATGACAGTAATGAGACTAACTTGAGACAAACAAAGACAAACTTTAGTCTCATTCTAAGGTTTGTCAAAGTTCATCCCAAGTTAGTCTATTTCTAAGGACGAACTTATACAAACCTTAGAATGTGACTAACGAGACTAACTTGGGACGAACAAAGAGAAACTTTAGTCTCATTCTAAGGTTTTTCTAAGTTCGTCCCAAGTTAGTCTAAGTTCCTTCCACGTTTGTCTCTTTCTAAGGAAGAACTTTGACAAACCTTAGAATGAGACTAAGAGACTAACTTGGGAGGAACAAAGACAAAATTTAGTCTCATTCTAAGGTTTGTCTAAGTTCGTCCCAAGTTAGTCTAAGTTCATCCCACGTTTGTCTTTTTCTAAGGACGAACTTAGACAAACCTTAAAATGAGACTAACGAGACTAATTTGGGACGAACAAAGACAAACTTTAGTCTCATTCTAAGGTTTGTCTAAGTTCGTCCCAAGTTTGTCAAATTTCGTCCCAAGTTAGTCTATTTCTAAGGCTGAACTTAGACAAACCTTAGAATGAGACTAACGAGACTAACTTGGGAATAACAAGGAAAAACATTAGTCTCATTCTAAAGTTAGTCTAAGTTCGTCCCAAGTTAGTCTATTTCTAAGGACGAACTTAGATAAACCTTAGAATGAGACTAACGAGACTAACTTGGGACTAACAAAGACAAATTTAGTCTCATGCTAAGGTTTGTCTAAGTTCATCCCAAGTTAGTCTATTTCTAAGGACGAACTTACACAAACCTTAGAATAAGACTAACGAGATTAATTTGGGACGAACAAAGACAAACTTTAGTCTCATTCTAAGGTTTGGCTAAGTTCGTCCCAAGTTTGTCTATTTCTAAGGACGAACTTAGATAAACCTTAGAAGTAGACTAACGAGACTAACTTGGGACGAACAAAGACAAACTTTAGTCTCATTCTAAGGTTTGTCTAAGTTCGTCCCAAGTTAGTCTAAGTTCATCCCACGTTCGTCTCTTTCTAAGGGATAACTTAGACAGACCTTAGAATGAGACTAACGAGACTAACTTGGGACGAACAAAGACAAACTTTAGTCTCATTCTAAGGTTTGTCTAAGTTCGTCCCAAGTTTGTCAAAGTTCGTCCCAAGTTAGTCTATTTCTAAGGCGAACTTAGACAAACCTTAGAATGAGACTAACGAGACTAACTTGGGAAGAACAAAGACAAACATTAGTCTCATTCTAAGGTTAGTCTAAGTTCGTCCCTAGTTAGTCTATTTCTAAGGATGAACTTTGATAAACCTTAGAATGAGACTAAGAGACAAACTTGGGACGAACAAAGACAAACTTTAGTCTCATTCTAAGGTTTGTCTAAGTTCGTCCCAAGTTTGTCTAAGTTCATGCCAAGTTAGTCTCTTTCTAAGGACAAACTTAGACAAACCTTAGAATGAGACTAACGAGACTAACTTGGGAGGAACAAAGACAAACTTTAGTCTCATTCTAAGGTTTGTCTAAGTTCGTCCCAAGTTTTTCAAAGTTCATCCCAAGGTAGTCTATTTCTAAGGACGAACTTAGATAAACCTTAGAATGAGAGTAACGAGACTAACTTGAGACAAACAAAGACAAACATTAGTCTCATTCTAAGGTTTGTCAAAGTTCATCCCAAGTTAGTCTATTTCTAAGGACAAACTTATACAAACCTTAGAATGAGACCAACGAGACTAACTTGGGACGAACAAAGACAAACTTTAGTCTCATTCTAAGGTTTTTCTAAGTTCGTCCCAAGGTTGTCCATTTCTAAGGACGAACTTAGATAAACCTTAGAATGAGACTAACGAGACTAACTTGGGACGAACAAAGACAAACTTTAGTCTCATTCTAAGGTTTGTCTAAGTTCATCCCAAGTTAGTCTAAGTTCCTTCCCCGTGTGTCTCTTTCTAAGGAAGAACTTAGACAACCCTTAGAATGAGACTAAGAGACTAACTTGGGACGAACAAAGACAAAATTTAGTCTCATTCTAAAGTTTGTCTAAGTTCGACCCAAGTTAGTCTAAGTTCGTCCCAAGTCAGTCTCTTTCTAAGGACGAACTTAGAAAAACCTTAGAATGAGACTAACGAGACTAACTTGGGACGAACAAAGACAAACTTTAGTCTCATTCTAAGGTTTGTCTAAGTTTGTCCCAAGTTAGTCTATGTTCATCCCACGTTTGTCTCTTTCTAAGGACGAACTTAGACAAACCTTAGAATGAGACTAACAAGACTAATTTGGGACGAACAAAGACAAACTTTAGTCTCATTCTAAGGTTTGTCTAAGTTCGTCCCAAGTTTGTCAAAGTTCGTCCCTAGTTAGTCTATTTCTAAGGACGAACTTAGACAAACCTTAGAATGAGATTAACGAGACTAACTTGGGAAGAACAAGGACAAACATTAGTCTCATTCTAAGGTTAGTCTAAGTTCGTCCCAAGTTAGTCTATTTCTAAGGACGAACTTAGATAAACCTTAGAATGAGACTAAGAGACTAACTTGGGACGAACAAAGACAAACTTTAGTCTCAATCTAAGGTTTGTCTAAGTTCGTCCCAAGTTAGTCTCTTTCTAAGGACGAACTTAGACAAACCTTAGAATGAGACTAACGAGACTAACTTGGGACGAACAAAGAAAAACTTTTATCTCATTTTAAGGTTTCTCTAAGTTCGTCCCAAGTTTGTCAAAGTTTATCCCAAGGTAGTCTATTTCTAAGGACAAACTTAGATAAACCTTAGAATGAGACTAACGAGACTAACTTGGGACGAAAGAATACAAACTTAGTCTCATTCTAAGGTTTATCTAAGTTCGTCCCAACATTCCACGTTTGTCTCTTTCTAAGGAAGAACTTAGACAAACCTTAGAATGAGAGTAAGAGACTACCTTTGGACGAACAAAGACAAACTTAAGTCCCATTCTAAGGTTTCTCTAAGTTCGTACCAAGTTTGTCTCTTTCTAAGGGCGAACTTAGACAAACCTTAGAATGAGACTAACGAGAGTAACTTTGGACGAACAAAGACAAACTTTAGTCTCATTCTAAGGTTTGTCTAAGTTCCTCCCAAGTTTCTCAAAGTTCATCCCAAGTTAGTCTATTTCTAAGGATGAACTTAGATAAACATTAGAATGAGAGTAACGAGACTAGCTTGAGACGAACAAAGACAAACTTTAGTCTCATTCTAAGGTTTGTCAAAGTTCATCCCAATTAGTCTATTTCTAAGGACGAACTTACACAAACCTTAGAATAAGACTAACGAGACTAATTTGGGACGAACAAAGACAAACTTTAGTCTCATTCTAAGGTTTGTCTAAGTTCGTCCCAAGTCAGTCTATTTCTAAGGACGAACTTAGATAAACCTTAGAAGTAGATTAACGAGACTAACTAGGGACGAACAAAGACAAACTTTAGTCTCATTCAAAGGTTTGTCTAAGTTCGTCCCAAGTTAGTCTAAGTTCATCCCACCTTCGTCTCTTTCTAAGGGATAACTTAGACAAACCTTAGAATGAGACTAACGAGACTAACTTGGGACGAACAAAGACAAACTTTAGTCTCATTCTAAGGTTTGTCTAAGTTCATCCCAAGTTTCTCAAAGTTCATCCAAAGTTAGTCCATTTCTAAGGATTAACTTAGATAAACCTTAGAATGAGAGTAACGAGACTAACTTGAGACGAACAAAGACAAACTTTAGTCTCATTCTAAGGTTTGTCTAAGTTCGTCCCAAGTTAGTCAAAGTTCGTTCCACGTTTGTCTCTTTCTAAGGAAGAACTTAGACAAACCTTAGAAGGAGAGTAAGAGACTACCTTTGGACGAACAAATACAAACTTTTGTCTCATTCTAAGGTTTGTCTAAGTTCATCCCAAGTTCCTCAAAGTTCATCCCAAGTTAGTCTATTTCTAAGGATGAGCTTAGATAAACCTTAGAATGAGAGTAACGAGACTAACTTGAGACGAACAAAGACAAACTTTAGTCTCATTCTAAGGTTTGTCAAAGTTCATCCCAAGTTAGTATATTTCTAAGGACGAACTTACACAAACCTTAGAATAAGACTAACGAGACTAATTTGGGACGAACAAAGAAAAACTTTAGTCTCATTCTAAGGTTTGTCTAAGTTCGTCCCAAGTCAGTCTATTTCTAAGGTCAAACTTAGATAAACCTTAGAATGAGACTAACGAGACTAACTTGGGACGAACAAAGACAAACTTTAGTCTCATAATAACGTTTGTCTAAGTTCGTCCCAAGTTAGTCTAAGTTTGTCCCACGTTCGTCTCTTTCTAAGAGATAACTTCGACAAACCTTAGAATGAGACTAACTTGGGACGAACAAAGACAAACTTTAGTCTCATTCTAAGGTTTGTCTAAGTTCGTCCCAAGTTAATCTAAGTTCGTGCCAAGTTAGTCTCTTTCTAAGGATGAACTTAGACAAACCTTAGAATGAGACTAACGAGACTAACTTGGGATGAACAAAGACAAACTTTAGTCTCATTCTAAGGTTTGTCTAAGTTCGTCCAAAGTTTGTCAAAGTTCATCCCAATGTAGTATATTTCTAAGGACGAACTTAGATAAACCTTAGAATGAGAGTAACGAGACTAACTTGAGACAAACAAAGAAAAACATTAGTCTCATTCTAAGGTTTGTCAAAGTTCATCCAAAGTTAGTCTATTTCTAAGGACGAACTTATACAAACCTTAGAATGAGACTAACGAGACTAACTTGGGACTAACAAAGACAAACTTTAGTCTCATTCTAAGGTTTGTCTAAGTTCGTCCCAAGGTAGTCTATTTCTAAGGACGAATTTAGATAAACCTTAGAATGAGACTAACGAGACTAACTTGGGACGAACAAAGACAAACTTTAGTCTCATTCTAAGGTTTGTCTAAGTTCTTTCCACGTTTGTCTCTTTCTAAGGAAGAACTTAGACAAACCTTAGAATGAGACTAAGAGACTAACTTGGGACGAAGAAAGACAAAATTTAGTCTCATTCTAAAGTTTGTCTAAGTTCGTCCCAAGTTAGTCTCTTTCTAAGGACGAACTTAGACAAACCTTAGAATGAGACTAACGAGACTAACTTGGGACGAACACAGACAAACTTTAGTCTCATTCTAAGGTTTGTCTAAGTTTGTCCCAAGTTAGTCTAAGTTCATCCCACGTTTGTCTCTTTCTAAGGACGAACTTAGACAAACCTTAGAATGAGACTAACGAGACTAATTTGGGACGAACAAAGACAAACTTTAGTCTCATTCTAAGGTTTGTCTAAGTTCGTCCCAAGTTAGTCTAAGTTCATGCCAAGTTAGTCTCTTTCTACGGACAAACTTAGACAAACCTTAGAATGAGACTAACGAGACTAACATTCGAGGAACAAAGACAAACTTTAGTCTCATTCTAAGGTTTGTCTAAGTTCGTCCCAAGTTAGTCTATTTCTAAGGACGAACTTAGACAAACCTTAGAACGAGACTAACGAGACTAACTTGGGAAGAACAAGGACAAACATTAGTCTCATTCTAAGGTTAGTCTAAGTTCGTCCCAAGTTAGTCTATTTCTAAGGACGAACTTAGATAAACCTTAGAATGAGACTAAGAGACTAACTTGGGATGAACAAAGACAAACTTTAGTCTCATTCTAAGGTTTGTCTAAGTTCGTCCCAAGTTAGTCTCTTTCTAAGGACGAACTTAGACAAACCTTAGAATGAGACTAACGAGACTAACTTGGGACGAACAAAGAAAAACTTTAGTCTCATTCTAAGGTTTGTCTAAGTTCGTCCTAAGTTTGTCAAAGTTTGGCCCAAGGTAGTCTATTTCTAAGGACGAACTTAGATAAACCTTAGAATGAGACTAACGAGACTAACTTGGGACGAACAAAGACAAACTTAGTCTCATTCTAAGGTTTGTCTAAGTTCGTCCCAAGTTAGTCTAAGGTCATGCCAAGTTAGTCTCTTTCTAAGGACAAACTTAGACAAACCTTAGAATGAGACTAACGAGACTAACATTCGAGGAACAAAGACAAACTTTAGTCTCATTCTAAGGTTTGTCTAAGTTCGGCCCAAGTTTGTCAAAGTTCATCCCAAGGTAGTCTATTTCTAAGGACGAACTTAGATAAACCTTAGAATGAGAGTAACGAGACTAACTTGAGACAAATAAAGACAAACATTAGTCTCATTCTAAGGTTTGTCAAAGTTCATCCCAAGTTAGTCTATTTCTAAGGACGAACTTATACAAACCTTAGAATGAGACTAACGAGACTAACTTGGGACGAACAAAGACAAACTTTAGTCTCATTCTAATGTTTTTCTAAGTTCGTCCCAAGGTAGTCTATTTCTAAGGACGAACTTAGAAAAACCTTAGAATGAGACTAACGAGACTAACTTGGGACGAACAAAGACAAACTTTAGTCTCATTCTAATGTTTTTCTATGTTCGTCCCAAGGTAGTCTATTTCTAAGGACGAACTTAGATAAACCTTAGAATGAGACTAACGAGACTAACTTGGGACGAACAAAGACAAACTTTAGTCTCATTCTAAGGTTTGTCTAAGTTCGTCCCAAGTCAGTCTAAGTTCCTTCCACGTTTGTCTCTTTCTAAGGAAGAACTTAGACAAACATTAGAATGAGACTAAGAGACTAACTTGGGGCGAACAAAGACAAAATTTAGTCTCATTCTAAAGTTTGTCTAAGTTCGTCCCAAGTTAGTCTAAGTTCGTCCCAAGTTAGTCTCTTTCTAAGGACGAACTTAGACAAACCTTAGAATGAGACTAACGAAACTAACTTGGGACGAACAAAGACAAACTTTAGTCTCATTCTAAGGTTTGTCTAAGTTTATCCCAAGTTAGTCTAAGTTCATCCCACGTTTGTCTCTTTCTAAGGACGAACTTAGACAAACCTTAGAATGAGACTAACGAGACTAATTTGGGGCGAACAAAGACAAAATTTAGTCTCATTCTAAGGTTTGTCTAAGTTTGTCCCAAGTTTGTAAAAGTTCGTCCCAAGTTAGTCTATTTCTAAGGACGAACTTAGACAAACCTTAGAATGAGACTAACGAGACTAACTTGGGAAGAACAAGGACAAACATTAGTCTCATTCTAAGGTTAGTCTAAGTTCGTCCCAAGTTTGTCTATTTCTAAGGACGAACTTAGATAAACCTTAGAATGAGAGTAACGAGACTAACTTGAGACGAACAAAGAAAAACTTTAGTCTCATTCTAAGGTTTGTCAAAGTTCATCCCAAGTTAGTCTATTTCTAAGGACGAACTTACACAAACCTTAAAATAAGACTAACGAGACTAATTTGGGACGAACAAAGACAAACTTTAGTATCATTCTAAGGTTTGTCTAAGTTCGTCGCATGTCAGTCTATTTCTAAGGTCAAACTTAGAGAAACCTTAGAATGAGACTAACGAGACTAACTTGGGACGAACAAAGACAAACTTTAGTCTCATTCTAAGGTTTGTCTAAGTTTGTCCCAAGTTAGTCTAAGTTCCTTCCACGTTTGTCTCTTTCTAAGGAAGAACTTAGACAAACCTTAGAATGAGACTAAAAAGACTAACTTGGGACGAACAAAGACAAAATTTAGTCTCATTCTAAAGTTTGTCTAAGTTCGTCCCAAGTTAGTCTAAGTTCGTCCCAAGTCAGTCTATTTCTAAGGACGAACTTAGATAAACCTTAGAAGTAGACTAACGAGACTAACTTGGGACGAACAAAGACAAACTTTAGTCTCATTTTAAGGTTTGTCTAAGTTCGTCCCAAGTTAGTCTACGTTCGTCCCACGTTCGTCTCTTTCTAAGGGATAACTTTGATAAACCTTAGAATGAGACTAACGAGACTAACTTGGGACGAACAAAGACAAACTTTAGTCTCATTCTATGGTTTGTCTAACTTCATCCCAAGTTTCTCAAAATTCATCCCAAGTTAGTCCATTTCTAAGGATGAACTTAGATAAACCTTGGAATGAGAGTAACGAGACTAACTTGAGACGTACAAAGACAAACTTTAGTCTCATTCTAAGGTTTGTCTAAGTTCGTCCCAAGTTAGTCTAAGTTCGTTCCACGTTTGTCTCTTTCTAAGGAAGAACTTAGACAAACCTTAGAATGAGAGTAAGAGACTACCTTTGGACGAACAAAGACAAACTTGAGTCTCATTCTAAGGTTTGTCTAAGTTCGTCCCAAGTTAGTCTCTTTTTAAGGATGAACTTAGACAAACCTTAGAATGAGACTAACGAGACTAACTTGGGACGAACAAAGACAAACTTTAGTCTCATTCTAAGGTTTGTCAAAGTTCGTCCCAAGTTAGTCTATTTTTAAGGATGAACTTATACAAACCTTAGAATGAGATTAACGAGACTAACTTGGGACGCACAAAGACAAACTTTAGTCTCATTCTATGGTTTGACTAAGTTTGTCCCTTCTTAGTCTAAGTTCGTCCCACGTTTGTCTCTTTCTAAGGATGAACTTAGACAGATCTTAGAATGAGACTAACGAGACTAACTTGGGACGAACGAAGACAAACTTTACTCTCATTCTAAGGTTTGTCTAAGTTCATCCCAAGTTTGTCATAGTTCGTCCCAAGTTACTCTATTTCTAAGGACGAACTTAGACACACCTTAGAATGAGACTAACGAGACTTACTTGGGAAGAACAAAGACAAACTTTAGTCTCATTCTAAGGTTTGTCTAACTTCATCCCAAGTTTCTCAAAGTTCATCCCAAGTTAGTCCATTTCTAAGGATGAACTTAGATAAACCTTAGAATGAGAGTAACGAGACTAACTTGGGACGAACAAAGACAAACTTTTGTCTCATTCTAAGGTTTGTCTAAGTTCGTCCCAAGTTAGTCTAAGTTCGTTCCACGTTTGTCTCTTTCTATGGAAGAACTTAGACAAACCTTAGAATGAGAGTAAGAGACTACCTTTGGACGAACAAAGACAAACTTGAGTCCCATTCTAAGGTTTCTCTAAGTTCGTACCAAGTTAGTCTCTTTTTAAGGACGAACGTAGACAAACCTTAGAATGAGACTAACGAGACTAACGTTGGACGAACAAAGACAACTTTTAGTCTCATTTTAAGGTTTGTCTAAGTTCATCCCCAGTTTCTCAAAGTTCATCCCAAGTTAGTCTATTTCTAAGGATGAACTTAGATAAACATTAGAATGAGAGTAACGAGACTAACTTGAGATGAACAAAGACAAACTTTAGTCTCACTCTAAGGTTTGTCAAAGTTCATCCCAAGTTAGTCCATTTCTAAGGATGAACTTACACAAACCTTAGAATAAGACTAACGAGACTAATTTGGGACGAACAAAGACAAACTTTAGTCTCATTCTAAGGTTTGTCTAAGTTCATCCCAAGTTAGTCTAAGTTCGTGCCAAGTTAGTCTCTTTCTAAGGACGAACTTAGACAAACCTTAGAATGAGACTAACGAGACTAACATGGGACGAACAAAGACAAACTTTAGTCTCATTCTATGGTTTGTCTAAGTTCGTCCCAAGTTTGTCAAAGTTTGTCATAAGGTAGTCTATTTCTAAGGATGAACTTAGATAAACCTTTGAATGAGAGTAACGAGACTAATTTGGGACAAACAAAGACAAACTTTAGTCTCATTCTAAGGTTTCTTTAAGTTCGTCCCAAGTCAGTCTATTTCTAAGGACGAACTTAGATAAACCTTAGAAGTAGACTAACGAGACTAACTTGGGACGAACAAAGACAAACTTTAGTCTCATTTTAAGGTTTGTCTAAGTTCGTCCCAAGTTAGTCTAAGTTCGTCCCACGTTCGTCTCTTTCTAAGGGATAACTTTGACAAACCTTAGAATGAGACTAACGAGACTAACTTGGGACGAACAAAGACAAACTTTAGTCTCATTCTATGGTTTGTCTAACTTCATCCCAAGTTTCTCAAAATTCATCCCAAGTTAGTCCATTTCTAAGGATGAACTTAGATAAACCTTGGAATGAGAGTAACGAGACTAACTTGAGACGAACAAAGACAAACTTTAGTCTCATTCTAAGGTTTGTCTAAGTTCGTCCCAAGTTAGTCTAAGTTCGTTCCACGTTTGTCTCTTTCTAAGGAAGAACTTAGACAAACCTTAGAATGAGAGTAAGAGACTACCTTTGGACGAAAAAAGACAAACTTGAGTCTCATTCTAAGGTTTGTCTAAGTTCGTCCCAAGTTAGTCTCTTTTTAAGGATGAACTTAGACAAACCTTAGAATGAGACTAACGAGACTAACTTGGGACGAACAAAGACAAACTTTAGTCTCATTCTAAGGTTTGTCAAAGTTCGTCCCAAGTTAGTCTATTTTTAAGGATGAACTCATACAAACCTTAGAATGAGATTAACGAGACTAACTTGGGACGCACAAAGACAAACTTTAGTCTCATTCTATGGTTTGACTAAGTTTGTCCCTTCTTAGTCTAAGTTCGTCCCACGTTTGTCTCTTTCTAAGGATGAACTTAGACAGATCTTAGAATGAGACTAACGAGACTAACTTGGGACGAACGAAGACAAACTTTACTCTCATTCTAAGGTTTGTCTAAGTTCATCCCAAGTTTGTCATAGTTCGTCCCAAGTTACTCTATTTCTAAGGACGAACTTAGACAAACCTTAGAATGAGACTAACGAGACTTACTTGGGAAGAACAAAGACAAACTTTAGTCTCATTCTAAGGTTTGTCTAACTTCATCCCAAGTTTCTCAAAGTTCATCCCAAGTTAGTCCATTTCTAAGGATGAACTTAGATAAACCTTAGAATGAGAGTAACGAGACTAACTTGGGACGAACAAAGACAAACTTTTGTCTCATTCTAAGGTTTGTCTAAGTTCGTCCCAAGTTTGTCTAAGTTCGTCCCAAGTTAGTCTCTTTCTAAGGACGAACATAGACAAACCATAGAATGAGACTAACGAGACTAACTTGGGACGAACAAAGACAAACTTTAGTCTCATTCTAAGGTTTGTCCAAGTCCGTCCCAAGTTTGTAAAAGTTCGCCCCAAGTTAGTTTATTTCTAAGGACGAACTTAGATAAACCTTAGAATGAGAGTAACGAGACTAACTTGAGACGAACAAAGACAAACTTTAGTCTCATTCTAAGGTTTGTCAAAGTTCGTCCCAAGTTAATCTATTTCTAAGGATGAACTTATACAAACCTTAGAATGAGACTAACGAGACTAACTTGGGACGAACAAAGCAAACTTTAGTCTCATTCAAAGGTTTGTCTAAGTTCGTCCCAAGTTAGTCTAAGTTCGTCCCACGTTTGTCTCTTTCTAAGGAAGAACTTAGACAAACCTTAGAATGAGACAAACGAGACTAACTTGGGACGAACAAAGACAAACTTTAGTCTCATTCTAAGGTTTGTCTAAGTTCGTCCCAAGTTTGTCAAAGTTTGTCCCAAGTTAGTCTATTTCTAAGGACGAACTTAGACAAACCTTAGAATGAGACTAACGAGACTAACTTGGGAAGAACAAAGACAAACATTAGTCTCATTCTAAGGTTAGTCTAAGTTCGTCAACCTGAAAATGGAAGATGGCAATTTCACAAATGATCCAGATATCATAGGGAAAAATTCTGAAGACTACTTCAAAAATTTATTTGGGGGATTTCCTGATTCTAATTCCATCTTCAGGGAGGATATTACCCATCAAAATATTTCTGAAGAGGAGAATATGTCTCTGATCTCCTGTCCATATCTCAATGAAATTAAAGACAATGTTTTCGGCATGAGTACTAGCAGCTCCCTTAACCCTGATGGCTTCACTGGCAAATTCTACACGACTTGTTGGGATATAATAAAGAATGATCTTCAGTAGGCAATTCAGGCCTTCTTCAATGGTCTTCAGCTTCCAAAAGTTATTTCTTCCACCAGCATCGTCCTAATTCCGAAGGTTGCCAAGGCCACTAGTCTGGATCAGGTTCGGCCAATCAGTATATGCAATTTTATTCACAAAATCATCTCCAGGATTTTAAATTCAAGGATGTCCCCTATTCTCAAAAAAATTATTAGTCCAGAGCAATCAGGATTTATTGAAGGTAGGAGCATCCATGACTGTATTGGTGTGGCTCATGATATGGTTAGGGATATCAACCATAAAGTTTATGGTGGAAACATCATGGTGAAAATTGATATGTCTACAGCCTATGACAGAATTAGCTAGAAGTTCATCTTCAATATGCTGGCTGCCTTTGGCTTTTGCAATAAATGGATAGATCTTATTTACAGAAATATATCGAACTGTTGGTATTCTGTGGCTTGGAATGGATCTTCTTATGGGTTCTTCAAGTCTAATAGAGGAGTTAGACAAGGAGATCCGCTCTCTCCTAGTATATTCATTTTGGCTATGGACTACCTTAGCAAGCTCATCAACAATGGCATTACAAGTAAAAAAATCTCGGCTTACAATATTCAAGGCTGCAAGACTTTCATGCATCACCTAATGTATGCCGAAGACTTATTGATCTTCTCCAATGGGCATATTAACTCAGTGAATAACCTCTTGAAGATTTTTAATGATTTTTGTGACTGTTCTGGTCAGAAAATTAATCCCCACAAGAGCAGGATTTTTTTCTCGAAGCACATTGGCCTAGAGAGAAGAGGAAATATCCTGAAGAGTACTAAGTTCACTGAAGGCTCATTCCCTACTACTTGTCTTGGTGCTCCCCTATTTCCTGGTAGAGCTAGGATCTGCTATTTCAAAGATCTTGAAGATGTAATCAGAGGCAAAATTATGGGATGGTCAAAAAACTTCTCGAACATCAGTGGGAGAGCAACTCTTATTGCATCTGTCTTTAGCTCCCTCAGCATTCACACTCTCTCCATCATTCCTGTGCCCAAAACAGTCATTAAGAATATGGAGAAGCTCTTCGCTACTTTTATATGGGATGGCAAACACCACTGGATCCCTTGGAACACAATATGCCAACCTAAATATGAAGGTGGCCTAGGTATTAAAAATCTGAATGGTGTGAAAGAAGCTCTTCAAAGGTAGCTTGGAAATTCTTGGCTAATGAATCCCCTTGGGCCAAATTGTGCAGAGCCAAATATCTGAATAAGTCTTATAAATCGGCTATCTGGTCTTCTATTCTACCGTTGATCAAGAGGCTCAAAAGGGAATCGCATTGGGAGATTCGCAGAGGAGAAATGCTAATCCCCCACTTTTGTGAATGGCTGGATTACTGTCCTCCTAAAGAAGCCAATCTCTAGACTATTAAAGACCTTACCACTGATATGGCTAAGAGAAACAAGCTCAATTCCTGGTTTCCTAGGCTGGTGAGGGGCATTCTGCCATATATCTCCATCAAAGAGCATCCGGATCAACTTTTCTGGAGAGTCTCAAATGATGGGAAGTTTTCAGCTAAAGCTTTCCATAATTACAGAAGGAAAAATGCTCCCCAAAGCACTCTTTTTCAGAATATCTGGCAGAGATGGATCCCTCAAAAAATTAGTGGTTTGATCTGGAAATTATGGCACCATGGTCTGGCCACTGATGATGCGATCAGTAGACTGGGCATTACTCTCATCTCCAAATGCCGCTGCTGCCAGAATTCCTCTCAGGAATCTGCCCATCATCTATTGATATCCAGTGATGTGGCCAAGAAGGTCTGGAACATGCTCAGCATGCTGTTTGGCAAAAAAAGTCCCTAGAGCTTTGATTCGCTGAAGAAATGGTGGTTCATGGATATTAACTTTAAAGATTATATGGAGAGTCTCACTTTTACTATGGCTTGCTGTGGCTTGTGGGAAATCTGGAACTTCAGGAATTGTGTGGTATTTGAAAAAGATCTTCCCAATATAAAAGGAAACTTTATCAAATGGGCTTCTACTCTGGCTCCTGGGATCAAGAAGAATTATACTAGGAATCTTGTCTCAAAGATTTCCCTAGACATTCTTCAAGTTTCTGAACCTCAGTCTACTGTTAAGGGTTCCCGGATGCATTGGTCCCCAGGCACAACTGGAAATACTATTAATCTTGCTATGAACGATGACCAGCTTGCTGGTATCGTTAGGAATTGGAAAGGATCGTTGATTATGGCCAGGGTGATTCAGAATAATGATGATCATATTTATTCTGCCATTTATGATATGCTGGACTTCATCGAGAATCATGGTATTCCCATTCAGTTTATAGCCTGCTCTCATGCTGATCTAACGCAGCTCCAGTCAGGGAGTTTTGCTGGGCCCTGGGACATATACAAATGTTGGAGGCGTGCTGAAGAAAAATGTAATGCCAAGAAGCTTGAATATATTCTGGCATCCCTGAATCATCCAGTAGTAGCCTTATCTTATGCCAAGATTGATAAACTTCCTCAAATAATGAACTCTGCCCAAGATCTGCCCCTTTCTGTCAAGCATAGTCTCACTGGCGATTATCTCAAGCTCCCCATCTGGTGTAAAAGAGAAGGCCTGATGGAGGACAATCCGTGCCGTTGTTATGATTTTCATATCTACCAAAACTGTAGTCAGAAAAATTCAGATGTCACTCGGCGGTATCACTCAACAGCAGGCACCCTTCTTAGCTACCAAGGTTCCAGGTATCCCTGATATGATCTTTTGCCTTCAGGAGCTGTTTATTGTTAGTGTTCTTTTGATCTTGTGCCTTTCTTTGCCTAAGGGTGTTGTTGTGTTTTAGTTTCAGCCGTTCTGTTTGTGTTGTTCATCTTGTTTTCTATTTGGTTGTTCCTTTATTTTAGCTGTGAGACGCTCTGGTCTCAGTATCAGCCCGGCGAGCTAGGTTTTTCTTTCCTCTAGGTCTCCTGTGCGAGCGCCTTGGTGCCTGGTTTTTTTTCCCTTGTATTCTGCTCTAGCCGGTTCGGCGCTTTTTAGAGGAATGGTATTATAACATTCCTCTGGCGCTTGAGGGCTTCGGTGTATCTGCCCCGGTCCAGGCTGTTTGGACCTTTTATCAATAAACTCGCTGGCACCGTCCAGTTTTGAAAAAAAAAATGAGACTAACTTGAGACGAACAAAGACAAACTTTAGTCTCATTCTAAGGTTTGTCAAAGTTCATCCCAAGTTAGTCTATTTCTAAGGACGAACTTACACAAACCTTAGAATGAGACTAACGAGACTAATTTGGGACGAACAATGACAAACTTTAGTCTCATTCTAAGGTTTGTCTAAGTTCGTCCCAAGTCAGTCTATTTCTAAGGACGAACTTAGATAAACCTTAGAATGAGACTAACGATACTAACTTGGGACGAACAAACACAAACTATAGTCTCATTTTAAGGTTTGTCTAAGTTCGTCCCAAGTTAGTCAAAGTTCGTCCCATGTTCGTCTCTTTCTAAGAGATAACTTAGACAAACCATAGAATAAGACTAACGAGACTAACTTGGGATGAACAAAGACAAACTTCAGTCTCATTCTAAGGTTAGTCTAAGTTCGTCCCATGTTAGTCTCAGTGCGTCCCACGTTTGTCTCTTTCTAAGAACGAACTTAGACAAACATTAGAATGAGACTAACGAGACAAATTTGGGACGAACAAAGACAAACTTTAGTCTCATTCTAAGTTTTGTCTAAGTTCGTCCCAAGTTTGTCAAAGTTCGTCCCAAGTTAGTCTATTTCTAAGGACGAACATAGAAAAACCTTAGAATGAGACTAACAAGACTAACTTGGGAAGAACAAAGACAAACTTTAGTCTCATTCTAAGGTTAGTCTAAGTTCGTCCCAAGTTAGTTTATTTCTAAGGAAGAACTTTGATAAACCTTAGAATGAGACTAACTTGGGACAAACAAAGACAAACTTTAGTCTCATTCTAAGGTTTGTCTAAGTTCGTCCCAAGTAAGTCTAAGTTCGTGCCAAGTTAGTCTCTTTCTAAGGACAAACTTAGACAAACCTTAGAATGAGACTAACGAGACTAACTTGGGACGAACAAAGACAAACTTTAGTCTCATTCTAAGGTTTGTCTAAGTTCGTCCCAAGTTTGACAAAGTTCGTCCCAATGTAGTCGATTTCTAAGGACGAACTTAGATAAACCTTAGAATGAGAGTAACAAGACTAACTTGAGACAAACAAAGACAAACTTTAGTCTCATTCTAAGGTTTGTCAAAGTTCATCCCAAGTTAGACTATTTATAAGGACGAACTTATACAAACCTTAGAATGAGACTAACGAGACTAACTTGGGACGAACAAAGACAAACCTTAGTCTCATTCTAAGGTTAGTCTAAGTTCGTCCCAAGTTAGTCTATTTCTAAGGATGAACTTTGATAAACCTTAGAATTAGACTAAGAGACTAACTTGGGACAAACAAAGACAAACTTTAGTCTCATTATAAGGTTTGTCTAAGTTTGTCCCAAGTTAGTCTAAGTTCATGCCAAGTTAGTCTCTTTCTAAGGACAAACTTAGACAAACCTTAGAATGAGAGTAACGAGACTAACTTGGGACTAACAAAGACAAACTTTAGTCTCATTCTAAGGTTTGTCTAAGTTCGTCCCAAGTTTGTCAAAGTTCATCCCAAGGTAGTCTATTTCTAAGGACGAACTTAGATAAACCTTAGATTGAGAGTAACGAGACTAACTTGAGACAAACAAAGACAAACATTAGTCTCATTCTAAGGTTTATTAAAGTTCATCCCAAGGTAGTCTATTTCTAAGGACGAACTTATACAAACCTTAGAATGAGACTAACGAGACAAACTTGGGACGAACAAAGACAAACTTTAGTCTCATTCTAAGGTTTTTCTAAGTTCATCCCAAGGTAGTCTATTTCTAAGGACGAACTAAGATAAACCTTAGAATGAGACTAACGAGACTAACTTGGGACGAACAAAGATGAACTTTAGTCTCATTCTAAGGTTTGTCTAAGTTCGTCCCAAGTTAGTCTAAGTTCCTTCCACGTTTGTCTCTTTCCAAGGAAGAACTTAGACAAACCTTAGAATGAGACTAAGAGATTAACTTCGGACGAACAAAGACAAAACTTAGTCTCATTCTAAGGTTTGTCTAAGTTCGTCCCAAGTTAGTCTCTTTCTAAGTACGAACTTAGACAAACCTTAGAATGAGACTAACGAGACTAACTTGGGACGAACAAAGACAAACTTTAGTCTCATTCTAAGGTTTGTCTAAGTTTGTCCCAAGTTAGTCTAAGTTCATCCCACGTTTGTCTCTTTCTAAGGACGAACTTAGACAAACCTTAGAATGAGACTAACGAGACTAATTTGGGACGAACAAAGACAAACTGTAGTCTCATTCTAAGGGTTATCTAAGTTCGTCCCAAGTTTGTCAAAGTTCATCCCAAGTTAGTCTATTTCTAAGGACAAACTTAGACAAACCTTAGAATGAGACTAACGAGACTAACTTGGGAAGAACAAGGACAAACATTAGTCTCATTCTAAGGTTAGTCTAAGTTTGTCCCAAGTTAGTCTATTTCTAAGGACGAACTTAGATAAACCTTAGAATGAGACTAAGAGACTAACTTGGGACGAACAAAGACAAACTTTAGTCTCATTCTAAGGTTTGTCTAAGTTCGTCCCAAGTTAGTCTCTTTCTAAGGACGAACTTAGACAAACCTTAGAATGAGACTAACGAGACTAATTTGGGACGAACAAAGACAAACTTTAGTCTCATTCTAAGGGTTGTCTAAGTTCGTCCCAAGTTTGTCAAAGTTCGTCCCAAGGTAGTCTATTTCTAAGGACGAACTTAGACAAACCTTAGAATGAGACTAACGAGACTAACTTGGGAAGAACAAGGACAAACATTAGTCTCATTCTAAGGTTAGTCTAAGTTCGTCCCAAGTTAGTCTATTTCTAAGGACGAACTTAGATAAACCTTAGAATGAGACTAAGAGACTAACTTGGGACGAACAAAGACAAACTTTAGTCTCATTCTAAGGTTTGTCTAAGTTCGTCCCAAGTTAGTCTCTTTCTAAGGACGAACTTAGACAAACCTTAGAATGAGACTAACGAGACTAACTTGGGACGAACAAAGAAAAACTTTGGTCTCATTCTAAGGTTTGTCTAAGTTCGTCCCAAATTTGTCAAAGTTTGTCCCAAGGTAGTCTATTTCTAAGGACGAACTTAGATAAACCTTAGAATGAGAGTAACGAGACTAAATTTGGACGAACAAAGACAAACTTTAGTCTCATTCTAAGGTTTGTCTAAGTTCGTCCCAAGTTTGTCAAAGTTCATCCCATGGTAGTCTATTTCTAAGGACGAACTTAGATAAACCTTAGAATGAGAGTAACGAGACTAACTTGAGACAAACAAAGACAAACATTAGTCTCATTCTAAGGTTTATCAAAGTTTGCCCCAAGTTAGTCTAAGTTCATCCCACGTTTGTCTCTTTCTAAGGACGAACTTAGACAAACCTTAGAATGAGACTAACGAGACTAATTTGGGACGAACAAAGACAAACTTTAGTCTCATTCTAAGGGTTGTCTAAGTTCGTCCCAAGTTTGTCAAAGTTCGTCCCAAGTTAGTCTATTTCTAAGGACAAACTTAGACAAACCTTAGAATGAGAGTAACGAGACTAACTTGGGAAGAACAAGGACAAACATTAGTCTCATTCTAAGGTTAGTCTAAGTTCGTCCTAAGTTAGTCTATTTCTAAGGACGAACTTAGATAAACCTTAGAATGAGACTAAGAGACTAACTTGGGACGAACAAAGACAAACTTTAGTCTCATTCTAAGTTTTGTCTAAGTTCGTCCCAAGTTAGTCTCTTTCCAAGGATGAACTTAGACAAACCTTGGAATGAGACTAACGAGACTAATTTGGGACGAACAAAGACAAACTTTAGTCTCATTCTAAGGGTTGTCTAAGTTCGTCCCAAGGTTGTCAAAGTTCGTCCCAAGGTAGTCTATTTCTAAGGACGAACTTAGACAAACCTTAGAATGAGACTAACGAGACTAACTTGGGAAGAACAAGGACAAACATTAGTCTCATTCTAAGATTAGTCTAAGTTCGTCCCAAGTTAGTCTATTTCTAAGGACGAACTTAGATAAACCTTAGAATGAGACTAAGAGACTAACTTGGGACGAACAAAGACAAACTTTAGTCTCATTCTTAGGTTTGTCTAAGTTCGTCCCAAGTTTGTCTCTTTCTAAGGACGAACTTAGACAATCCTTGGAATGAGACTAACGAGACTAATTTGCGACGAACAAAGACAAACTTTAGTCTCATTCTAAGGGTTGGCTAAGTTCGTCCCAAGTTTGTCAAAGTTCGTCCCAAGGTAGTCTATTTCTAAGGACGAACTGAGACAAACCTTAGAATGAGACTAACGAGACTAACTTGGGACGAACAAAGAAAAACTTTAGTCTCATTCTAAGGTTTGTCTAAGTTCGTCCCAAGTTTGTCAAAGTTTGTCCCAAGGTAGTCTATTTCTAAGGACGAACTTAGATAAACCTTAGAATAAGACTAACGAGACTAACTTGGGACGAACAAAGACAAACTTAGTCTCATTCTAAGGGTTGTCTAAGTTTGTCCCAAGTTCGTCTAAGTTCGTTCCACGTTTGTCTCTTTCTAAGGAAGAACTTAGACAAACCTTAGAAGGAGAGTAAGAGACTACCTTTGGACGAACAAAGACAAACTTGAGTCCCATTCTAAGGTTTCTCTAAGTTCGTACCAAGTTAGTCTCTTTCTAAGGATGAACTTAGACAAACCTTAGAATGAGACTAACGAGACTAACTTTGGACGAACAAAGACAAACTTTAGTCTCATTCTAAGGTTTGTCTAAGTTCGTCCCAAGTTAGTCTATTTCTAAGGATGAACTTAGATAAACTTTAGAATTAGAGTAACGAGACTAACTTGAGACGAACAAAGACAAACTTTAGTCTCATTCTAAGGTTTGTCAAAGTTCATCCCAAGTTAGTCTATTTCTAAGGATGAACTTACACTAACCTTAGAATAAGACTAACGAGACTAATTTGGGACGAATAAAGACAAACTTTAGTCTCATTCTAAGGTTTGTCTAAGTTCGTCCCAAGTTAGTCTATTTCTAAGGCCGAACTTAGATAAACCTTAGAAGTAGACTAACGAGACTAACTTGGGACGAACAAAGACAAACTTTAGTCTCATTTTAAGGTTTGTCTAAGTTCGTCCCACGTTCGTCTGTTTCTAAGGGATCACTTAGACAAACCTTAGAATGAGACTAACGAGACTAACTTGGGACGAACAAAGACAAACTTTAGTCTCATTCTAAGGTTCATCTAAGTTCATCCCAAGTTTCTCAAAGTTCATCCCAAGTTAGTCCATTTCTAAGGATGAACTTAGATAAACCTTAGAATGAGAGTAACGAGACTAACTTGAGACGAACAAAGACAAACTTTAGTCTCATTCTATGGTTTGTCTAAGTTCGTCGCAAGTTAGTCTAAGTTCGTTCCACGTTTGTCTCTTTCTAAGGAAGAACTTAGACAAACCTTAGAATTAGAGTAAGAGACTACCTTTGGACGAACAAAGACAAACATGAGTCTCATTTTAAGGTTTGTCTAAGTTCGTCCCAAGTTAGTCTCTTTCTAAGGACGAACTTAGACAAACCATAGAATGAGACTAACGAGACTAACATTGGACGAACAAACACAAACTTTAGTTTCATTCTAAGGTTTGTCTAAGTTCATCTCAAGTTTTTCAAAGTTCATCCCAAGTTAGTCTATTTCTAAGGATGAACTTAGATAAACCTTAGAATGAGAGTAACGAGACTAACTTGAGACGAACAAAGACAAACTTTAATCTCATTCTAAGGTTTGTCAAAGTTCATCCCAAGTTAGTCTATTTCTAAGGACGAAATTACACAAACCTTAGAATAAGACTAACGAGACTAATTTGGGACGAATAAAGACAAAATTTAGTCACATTCTAAGGTTTGTCTAACTTCGTCCCAAGTCAGTCTATTTCTAAGGACAAACTTAGATAAACCTTAGAATGAGACTAAGGAGACTAACTTGGTACGAACAAAGACAAACTTTCGTCTCATTCTAAGGTTTGTCTAAGTTCGTCCCAAGTTAGTCTAAGTTCGTCCCACGTTCGTCTCTTTCTAAGGGATAACTTAGACAAACCTTAGAATGAGACTAACGAGACTAACTGGGGACGAACAAAGTAAAACTTTAGTCTCATTCTAAGTTTTGTCTAAGTTCATCCCAAGTTTGTCAAAGTTCGTCCCAAGTTAGTCTATTTCTAAGGACGCACTTAGATAAACCTTAGAATGAGACTAAATGACTAACTTGGGACGAACAAAGACACACTTTAGTCTCATTCTAAGGTTTGTCTAAGTTCGTCCCAAGTTAGTCTATTTCTAAGGACGAACTTATACAAACCTTAGAATGAGACTAACGAGACCAACTTGGGACGAACAAAGACAAACTTTAGTCTCGTTCTAAGGATTGTTCAAGTTCGTCCCAAGTCAGTCTTTTTCTAAGGACGAACTTAGATAAACCTTAGAAGTAGACTAACGAGACTAACTTGGGACGAAAAAAGGCAAACTTTAGTCTCATTCTAAGGTTTGTCTAAGTTCGTCCCAAGTTAGTCTAAGTTCTTCCCACGTTCGTCTCTTTCTAAGGGATAACTTAGACAAACCTTAGAATGAGACTAACGAAACTAACTTGGGACGAATAAAGACAAACTTTAGTCTCATTCTAAGGTTTGTCTAAGTTCATCCCAAGTTTCTCAAAGTTCGTCCCAAGTTAGTCGATTTCTAAGGATGAACTTAGATAAACCTTAGAATGAGAGTAACGAGACTAACTTGAGACGAACAAAGACAAACTTTAGTCTCATTCTAAGGTTAGTCTAAGTTCGTCCCAAGTTAGTCTAAGTTCGTTCCACGTTTGTCTCTTTCTAAGGAAGAACTTAGACAAACCTTAGAATGAGAGTAAGAGACTACATTTGGACGAACAAAGACAGACTTGAGTCTCATTCTAAGGTTTGTCTAAGTTCGTCCCAAGTTAGTCTCTTTCTAAGGACGAACTTAGACAAACCTTAGAATGAGACTAACGAGACTAACTTTGGACGAACAAAGACAAACTTTAGTCTCATTCTAAGGTTTGTCTAAGTTCATCCCAAGTTTCTGAAAGTTCATCCTAAGTTAGTCTATTTCTAAGGATGAACTTAGATAAACCTTAGAATGAGAGTAACGAGACTAACTTGAGACGAACAACGACAAACTTTAGTCTCATTCTAAGGTTTGTCAAAGTTCATCCCAAGTTAGTCTATTTCTAAGGACGAACTTACACAAAACTTAGAATAAGACTAACGAGTCTAATTTGGGACGAACAAAGACAAACTTTAGTCTCATTCTAAGGTTTGTCTAAGTTCATCCCAAGTCAGTCTATTTCCAAGGACGAACTTATACAAACCTTAGAATGAGACTAACGAGACTAACTTGGGATGAACAAAGACAAACTTTAGTCTCATTCTAAGTTCTGTCTAAGTTCGTCCCAAGGTAGTCTATTTCTAAGGACGAACTTACACAAAACTTAGAATAAGACTAAAAGTCTTATTTGGGACGAACAAAGACAAACTTTAGTCTCATTCTATGGTTTGTCTAAGTTCGTCCCTAGTCAGTCTATTTCTAAGGACGAACTTAGATAAACCTTAGAATGAGACTAACGAGACTAACTTATTACGAACAAAGACAACCATTAGTCTCATTCTAAGGTTTGTCTAAGTTCGTCCCAAGTTAGTCTAAGTTCGTCCCACGTTCGTCTCTTTCTAAGGGATACCTTAGACAAACCTTAGAATGAGACTAACGAGACTAACTTGGGACGAACAAAGACAAACTTTAGTCCCATTCTAAGGTTTGTCTAAGTTCGTTCCAAGTTTGTCTAAGTTTGTCCCACGTTTGTCTCTTTCTAAGAACGAACTTAGACAAACCTTAGAATGAGACTAACGAGACGAATTTGGGACGAACAAAGACAAACTTTAGTCTTATTCTAAGGTTTGTCTAAGTTCGTCCCAAGTTTGTCAAAGTTCATCCCAAGTTAGTCTATTTCTAAGGACGAACTTAGATAAACCTTAGAATGAGACTAAGAGACTAACTTGGGACGAACAAAGACAAAGTTTAGTCTCATTCAAAGGTTTGTGTAAGTTCGTCGTAAGTTAGTCTAAGTTCGTGCCAAGTTAGTCTCTTTCTAAGGGCGAACTTAGACAAATCTTAGAATGAGACTAACGAGACTAACTTGGGACGAACAAAGACAAACTTTAGTCTCATTCTAAGGTTTCTCTAAGTTCGTCCCAAGTTAGTCTATTTCTAAGGATGAACTTAGATAAACTTTAGAATTAGAGTAACGAGACTAACTTGAGACGAACAAAGACAAACTTTAGTCTCATTCTAAGGTTTGTCAAAGTTCATCCCAAGTTAGTCTATTTCTAAGGATGAACTTACACAAACCTTAGAATAAGACTAACGAGACTAATTTGGGATGAATAAAGACAAACTTTAGTCTCATTCTAAGGTTTGTCTAAGTTCGTCCCAAGTTAGTCTATTTCTAAGGCCGAACTTAGATAAACCTTAGAAGTAGACTAACGAGACTAACTTGGGATGAACAAAGACAAACTTTAGTCTCATTTTAAGGTTTGTCTAAGTTCGTCCCACGTTCGTCTGTTTCTAAGGGATAACTTAGACAAACCTTAGAATGAGACTAACGAGACTAACTTGGGACGAACAAAGACAAACTTTAGTCTCATTCTAAGGTTCATCTAAGTTCATCCCAAGTTTCTCAAAGTTCATCCCAAGTTAGTCCATTTCTAAGGATGAACTTAGATAAACCTTAGAATGAGAGTAACGAGACTAACTTGAGACGAACAAAGACAAACTTTAGTCTCATTCTAAGGTTTGTCTAAGTTCGTCCCAAGTTAGTCTAAGTTCGTTCCACGTTTGTCTCTTTCTAAGGAAGAACTTAGACAAACCTTAGAATGAGAGTAAGAGACTACCTTTGGACGAACAAAGACAAACTTGAGTCTCATTTTAAGGTTTGTCTAAGTTCGTCCCAAGTTAGTCTCTTTCTAAGGACGAACTTAGACAAACCTTAGAATGAGACTAACGAGACTAACATTGGACGAACAAACACAAACTTTAGTCTCATTCTAAGGTTTGTCTAAGTTCTTCTCAAGTTTTTCAAAGTTCATCCCAAGTTAGTCTATTTCTAAGGATGAACTTAGATAAACCTTAGAATGAGAGTAACGAGACTAACTTGAGACGAACAAAGACAAACTTTAATCTCATTCTAAGGTTTGTCAAAGTTCATCCCAAGTTAGTCTATTTCTAAGGACGAACTTACACAAACCTTAGAATAAGACTAACGAGACTAATTTGTGACGAACAAAGACAAACTTTAGTCACATTCTAAGGTTTGTCTAAGTTCGTCCCAAGTCAGTCTATTTCTAAGGACAAACTTAGATAAACCTTAGAATGAGACTAAGGAGACTAACTTGGTACGAACAAAGACAAACTTTAGTCTCATTCTAAGGTTTGTCTAAGTTCGTCCCAAGTTAGTCTAAGTTCGTCCCACGTTCGTCTCTTTCTAAGGGATAACTTAGACAAACCTTAGAATGAGACTAACGAGACTAACTTGGGACGAACAAAGTAAAACTTTAGTCTCATTCTAAGGTTGTCTAAGTTCGTCGCACGTTTGTCTCCTTCTAAGAACGAACTTAGACAAACCTTAGAATGAGACTAACGAGACTAATTTGGGACGAACAAAGACAAACTTTAGTCTCATTCTAAGTTTTGTCTAAGTTCGTCCCAAGTTTGTCAAAGTTCGTCCCAAGTTAGTCTATTTCTAAGGACGAACTTAGATAAACCTTAGAATGAGACTAAGAGACTAACTTGGGACGAACAAAGACAAACTTTAGTCTCATTCTAAGGTTTGTCTAAGTTCATCCCAAGTTTCTCAAAGTTCATCCCAAGTTAGTCCATTTCTAAGGATGAACTTAGATACACCTTAGAATGAGAGTAACGAGACTAACTTGAGAAAAAAAAAAGACAAACTTTAGTCCCATTCTAAGGTTTGTCTGAGTTCGTCCCAAGTTAGTCTAAGTTCGTTCCACGTTTGTCTCTTTCTATGGAAGAACTTAGACAAACCTTAGAATGAGAGTAAGAGACTACCTTTGGACGAACAATGACAAACTTGAGTCCCATTCTAAGGTTTCTCTAAGTTCGTACCAAGTTAGTCTCTTTCTAAGGACGAACTTAGACAAACCTTAGAATGAGACTAACGAGACTAATTATGGACGAACAAAGACAACTTTTAGTCTCATTTTAAGGTTTGTCTAAGTTCATCCCAAGTTTCTCAAAGTTAATCCCAAGTTAGTCTATTTCTAAGGATGAACTAAGATAAACATTAGAATGAGAGTAACGAGACTAACTTGAGATGAACAAAGACAAACTTTAGTCTCACTCTAAGGTTTGTCAAAGTTCATCCCAAGTTAGTCTATTTCTAAGGACGAACTTACACAAACCTTAGAATAAGACTAACGAGACTAATTTCGGACGAACAAAGACAAACTTTAGTCTTATTCTAAGGTTTGTCTAAGTTCGTCCCAAGTCAGTCTATTTCTAAGGATGAACTTAGATAAACCTTAGAAGTAGACTAACGACACTAACTTGGGACGAACAAAGACAAACTTTAGTCTCATTTTAAGGTTTGTCTAAGTTCGTCCCAAGTTAGTCTAAGTTCGTCCCACGTTTGTCTCTTTATAAGGGATAACTTAGACAAACCTTAGAATGTGACTAACGAGACTAACTTGGGACGAACAAAGACAAACTTTAGTCTCATTCTAAGGTTTGTCTAAGTTCATCCCAAGTTTCTCAAAGTTCATCCCAAGTTAGTCCATTTCTAAGGATGAACTTAGATACACCTTAGAATGAGAGTAACGAGACTAACTTGAGACAAACAAAGACAAACGTTAGTCTCATTCTAAGGTTTGTCTAAGTTCATCCCAAGTTAGTCTAAGTTCGTTCCACGTTTGTCTCTTTCTATGGAAGAACTTAGACAAGCCTTAGAATGAGAGTAAGAGACTACCTTTGGACGAACAAAGACAAACTTGAGTCCCATTCTAAGGTTTCTCTAAGTTCGTACCAAGTTAGTCTCTTTCTAAGGACGAACTTAGACAAACCTTAGAATGAGACTAACGAGACTAACTTTGGACGAACAAAGACAACTTTTAGTCTCATTTTAAGGTTTGTCTAAGTTCATCCCAAGTTTCTCAAAGTTCATCCCAAGTTAGTCTATTTCTAAGGATGAACTTAGATAAACATTAGAATGAGAGTAACGAGACTAACTTGAGATGAACAAAGACAAACTTTAGTCTCACTCTAAGGTTTGTCAAAGTTCATCCCAAGTTAGTCTATTTCTAAGGATGAACTTACACAAACCTTAGAATAAGACTAACGAGACTAATTTGTGCCGAACAAAGACAAACTTTAGTCTCATTCTAAGGTATGTCTAAGTTCGTCCCAAGTCAGTCTATTTCTAAGGATAAACTTAGATAAACCATCGAATGAGACTAACGAGACTAACTTGGTACGAACAAAGACAAACTTTAGTCTCATTCTAAGGTTTGTCTAAGTTCATCCCAATTTAGTCTAAGTTCGTCCCACGTTCGTCTCTTTCTAAGGGATAACTTAGACAAGCCTTAGAATGAGACTAACGAGACTAACTTGGGATGAACAAAGACAAACTTTAGTATCATTCTAAGGTTTGTCTTAGTTCATCCCAAGTTAGTCTAAGTTCGTCCCACGTTTGTCTCTTTCTAAGAACGAACTTAGACAAACCTTAGAATGAGACTAACGAGACTAATTTGGGACGAACAAAGACAAACTTTAGTCTCATTCTAAGGTTTCTTTAAGTTCGTCCCAAGTTAGTCTATTTCTAAGGACGAACTTAGATAAACCTTAGAAGTAGACTAACGAGACTAACTTGGGACGAACAAAGATAAACTTTAGTCTCATTTTAAGGTTTGTCTAAGTTCGTCCCAAGTTAGTCTAAGTTCGTACCACGTTCGTCTCTTTCTAAGGGATAACTTAGACAAACCTTAGAATGAGACTAACGAGACTAACTTGGGACGAACAAAGACACAAACTTTAGTCTCATTCTAAGGTTTGTCTAAGTTCATCCCATGTTTGTCCATTTCTAAGGATGAACTTAGACAAAACCTTAGAATGAGAGTAACGAGACTAACTTGAGACAAACAAAGACAAACTTTAGTCTCATTCTAAGGTTTGTCTAAGTTCGTCCCAAGTTAGTCTAAGTTCGTTCCACGTTTGTCTCTTTCTATGGAAGAACTTAGACAAACCTTAGAATGAGAGTAAGAGACTACCTTTGGACGAACAAAGACAAACTTGAGTCCCATTCTAAGGTTTCTCTAAGTTCGTACCAAGTTAGTCTCTTTTTAAGGACGAACGTAGACAAACCTTAGAATGAGACTAACGAGACTAACGTTGGACGAACAAAGACAACTTTTAGTCTCATTTTAAGGTTTGTCAAAGTTCATCCCCAGTTTCTCAAAGTTCATCCCAAGTTAGTCTATTTCTAAGGATGAACTTAGATAAACATTAGAATGAGAGTAACGAGACTAACTTGAGATGAACAAAGACAAACTTTAGTCTCACTCTAAGGTTTGTCAAAGTTCATCCCAAGTTAGTCCATTTCTAAGGATGAACTTACACAAACCTTAGAATAAGACTAACGAGACTAATTTGGGACGAACAAAGACAAACTTTAGTCTCATTCTAAGGTTTGTCTAAGTTCATCCCAAGTTAGTCTAAGTTTGTGCCAAGTTAGTCTCTTTCTAAGGACGAACTTAGACAAACCTTAGAATGAGACTAACGAGACTAACATGGGACGAACAAAGACAAACTTTAGTCTCATTCTATGGTTTGTCTAAGTTCGTCCCAAGTTTGTCAAAGTTTGTCATAAGGTAGTCTATTTCTAAGGATGAACTTAGATAAACCTTAGAATGAGAGTAACGAGACTAATTTGGGACAAACAAAGACAAACTTTAGTCTCATTCTAAGGTTTCTTTAAGTTCGTCCCAAGTCAGTCTATTTCTAAGGACGAACTTAGATAAACCTTAGAAGTAGACTAACGAGACTAACTTGGGACGAACAAAGACAAACTTTAGTCTCATTTTAAGGTTTGTCTAAGTTCGTCCCAAGTTAGTCTAAGTTCGTCCCACGTTCGTCTCTTTCTAAGGGATAACTTTGACAAACCTTAGAATGAGACTAACGAGACTAACTTGGGACGAACAAAGACAAACTTTAGTCTCATTCTATGGTTTGTCTAACTTCATCCCAAGTTTCTCAAAATTCATCCCAAGTTAGTCCATTTCTAAGGATGAACTTAGATAAACCTTGGAATGAGAGTAACGAGACTAACTTGAGACGAACAAAGACAAACTTTAGTCTCATTCTAAGGTTTGTCTAAGTTCGTCCCAAGTTAGTCTAAGTTCGTTCCACGTTTGTCTCTTTCTAAGGAAGAACTTAGACAAACCTTAGAATGAGAGTAAGAGACTACCTTTGGACGAACAAAGACAAACTTGAGTCTCATTCTAAGGTTTGTCTAAGTTCGTCCCAAGTTAGTCTCTTTTTAAGGATGAACTTAGACAAACCTTAGAATGAGACTAACGAGACTAACTTGGGACGAACAAAGACAAACTTTAGTCTCATTCTAAGGTTTGTCAAAGTTCATCCCAAGTTAGTCTATTTTTAAGGATGAACTTATACAAACCTTAGAATGAGATTAACGAGACTAACTTGGGACGCACAAAGACAAACTTTAGTCTCATTCTATGGTTTGACTAAGTTTGTCCCTTCTTAGTCTAAGTTCGTCCCACGTTTGTCTCTTTCTAAGGATGAACTTAGACAGATCTTAGAATGAGACTAACGAGACTAACTTGGGACGAACGAAGACAAACTTTACTCTCATTCTAAGGTTTGTCTAAGTTCATCCCAAGTTTGTCATAGTTCGTCCCAAGTTACTCTATTTCTAAGGACGAACTTAGACAAACCTTAGAATGAGACTAACGAGACTTACTTGGGAAGAACAAAGACAAACTTTCGTCTCATTCTAAGGTTTGTCTAACTTCATCCCAAGTTTCTCAAAGTTCATCCCAAGTTAGTCCATTTCTAAGGATGAACTTAGATAAACCTTAGAATGAGAGTAACGAGACTAACTTGGGACGAACAAAGACAAACTTTTGTCTCATTCTAAGGTTTGTCTAAGTTCGTCCCAAGTTTGTCTAAGTTCGTCCCAAGTTAGTCTCTTTCTAAGGACGAACATAGACAAACCATAGAATGAGACTAACGAGACTAACTTGGGACGAACAAAGACAAACTTTAGTCTCATTCTAAGGTTTGTCCAAGTCCGTCCCAAGTTTGTAAAAGTTCACCCCAAGTTAGTTTATTTCTAAGGACGAACTTAGATAAACCTTAGAATGAGAGTAACGAGACTAACTTGAGACGAACAAAGACAAACTTTAGTCTCATTCTAAGGTTTGTCAAAGTTCGTCCCAAGTTAATCTATTTCTAAGGATGAACTTATACAAACCTTAGAATGAGACTAACGAGACTAACTTGGGACGAACAAAGCAAACTTTAGTCTCATTCGAAGGTTTGTCTAAGTTCGTCCCAAGTTAGTCTAAGTTCGTCCCACGTTTGTCTCTTTCTAAGGAAGAACTTAGACAAACCTTAGAATGAGACAAACGAGACTAACTTGGGACGAACAAAGACAAACTTTAGTCTCATTCTAAGGTTTGTCTAAGTTCGTCCCAAGTTTGTCAAAGTTTGTCCCAAGTTAGTCAATTTCTAAGGACGAACTTAGACAAACCTTAGAATGAGACTAACGAGACTAACTTGGGAAGAACAAAGACAAACATTAGTCTCATTCTAAGGTTAGTCTAAGTTCGTCCCAAGTTAGTCTGTTTCTAAGAAAGAACTTAGATAAACCTTAGAATGAGAGTAAGAGACTACCTTTGGACGAACAAAGACAAACTTGAGTCTCATTCTAAGGTTGGTCTAAGTTCGTCCCAAGTTAGTCTCTTTCTAAGGACGAACTTTGACATACCATAAAAAGAGACTAACGAGACTAACTTTGGACGAACAAAGACAAACTTTAGTCTCATTCTAAGGTTTGTCTAAGTTTGTCCCAAGTTTCTCAAAGTTGATCCCAAGTTAGTCTATTTCTAAGGATGAACTTAGATAAAACTTAGAATGAGAGTAACGAGACTAACTTGAGAAAAGTGAACAGACAGTCTGAGAAAAGAGAGAACTTAACCACAACAGGGAAGAATATTAATTCCCTCAAGGAACAGATAATTTCGGTACATGATAAAGGAGATGTAAATCAGGATCCTCATCCTCAGGAGTGGAAGATTGTTGAAAGGAAGAAAAATAAGAAGAATCAGACAGTTAGGGAGACCTCTATGCAAGACCAAGAGATCAGTAAATCTAATTTCTCTTAGAATGCTGAGATGGAGGTGGGTGAATCATCCACTAAAGGAAGCGTCAACCAAGTCCTCCAATGTCATAGAAACTTCTCCATCTTAAAGACTGCTGGTAGATTCAAAAACAAAGGTACAAAGTTAATAAAGAGGAAGGTTGTTAGGTTTGGCCTTGCTGAACCAAAAGAGGGCACTCTCACAAAACCATATCCTAACAGGAAGGAAGATGATTCCAATGATGAGGTAGACTCAATAGTCGAGTAAATACAGGGCTATACCCTGAAGACAGACAAAAATAATGACAAGGAAAGGGGCACCCTGTCCCTTGATATGGATTCAGATGGAGGAAAGCAAAACGCTGATGGTAATAATAAATATCAGACGGAAGACAGTGTGAGTCATGTCTCCGAAACCATAAACAATTCTCATGAAGAAACAAAAGAGGATGGCATATTTTTCAGTGAAGAATTGGGGGTGTTAGTGCATCCCAAGATGATGTCAAGGTTTAATATGATCACTAAGGGTGTATTCTAGAGCACTCTGGAGAAAGAATATAAACAGGGTAGCAAGTACTGCCCAAAATTCTCCTCTCAATGATGATACAACAAATCCTTTGTTGGAATGCTAGAGGCATCGGAAATAAAGGTACTTGTGATTATTTATCTCTTATGATTAAAACCCATAACCTGGATATCTGCTGTATTTTGGAACCTAAAGGTGGCCTTGATGATCTCGTGCCCTTGCTAGAAAAATGGGTTTCAATAATTCTTTTCAATGCTATCCTACTAATTCTCATATTTGGATTATGTGGTCTGATAATATTTCAATTACCTCTTTGGCTTACTCTGATCAGCACATCACAGTGGAGATTTGTAATAATCTGGATGGGCTAAAGTTTATATGCAGCTTTGTTTATGCCTTTATTGATCTGAACCTGAGGCAGCATCTCTGGAACGACCTTGGTGATTTGGCTATGCAAATTTCTTCTCTTTGGATCCTGGTTGGGGACTTTAACTCTATAGCTTCGTGGAGGGAGAAAAAAGGGGGTAACAGGAAAAATGGGAAATCTATAAGATTGTTCAATGATTTCATGATGAGCATAGGAGTTTCGGATGCTGGCTTGGAAGGCTCTCCATTCACCTGGTCAAATAATCAGAATGGTTCTAGCAGGATATGGGAAAGATTGGACAGATGTCTACTCAATGGGCTCGCATTAACTTTGTTCCCCAATCTTAAAGTAAAGCATCTGGCCAGACTGGCTTTAGATCACTGTCCTCTGCTGATATCCGCTGTGGAGAATAATAAAAAATCCAAAAGGGAGTTTAAATTCATGGGAATGTGGACTGAGCACCCAGATTTCGTCAACAGAGTTAAGGAAGCTTGGGATGATCCTTGTCATAAGAATCCTCTAGTAAACTTTGCCTTAAAGCTGAAGAAGGTCAGATCTAATCTTCACCAATGGAATTGGGAGACTTTTGGAGACATTAATAAGAAGATTAAGACATCAACTGTTATGCTGGATCTCCTGGAAACCCAGCTTCAGAAAGGATGGGATGAAGACACCAACAACCAAGTCAAAGAGTCTAGACAAAATCTTAATGATCTGCTGAGGTTTCAGTTTGGTATGCTTGAGGAAAAGACTAAAATTTCTTGGCTTAGGGAAGGAGATAGGAACTCTAAATTCTTTCATGCCTCTATCAAAGCTATAAGAGCTCAGAATTCCATCAACCTGAAAATGGAAGATGGCAATTTCACAAATGATCCAGATATCATAGGGAAAAATTCTGAAGACTACTTCAAAAATTTATTTGGGGGATTTCCTGATTCTAATTCCATCTTCAGGGAGGATATTACCCATCAAAATATTTCTGAAGAGGAGAATATGTCTCTGATCTCCTGTCCATATCTCAATGAAATTAAAGACAATGTTTTCGGCATGAGTACTAGCAGCTCCCTTAACCCTGATGGCTTCACTGGCAAATTCTACACGACTTGTTGGGATATAATAAAGAATGATCTTCAGTAGGCAATTCAGGCCTTCTTCAATGGTCTTCAGCTTCCAAAAGTTATTTCTTCCACCAGCATCGTCCTAATTCCGAAGGTTGCCAAGGCCACTAGTCTGGATCAGGTTCGGCCAATCAGTTTATGCAATTTTATTCACAAAATCATCTCCAGGATTTTAAATTCAAGGATGTCCCCTATTCTCAAAAAAATTATTAGTCCAGAGCAATCAGGATTTATTGAAGGTAGGAGCATCCATGACTGTATTGGTGTGGCTCATGATATGGTTAGGGATATCAACCATAAAGTTTATGGTGGAAACATCATGGTGAAAATTGATATGTCTACAGCCTATGACAGAATTAGCTAGAAGTTCATCTTCAATATGCTGGCTGCCTTTGGCTTTTGCAATAAATGGATAGATCTTATTTACAGAAATATATCGAACTGTTGGTATTCTGTGGCTTGGAATGGATCTTCTTATGGGTTCTTCAAGTCTAATAGAGGAGTTAGACAAGGAGATCCGCTCTCTCCTAGTATATTCATTTTGGCTATGGACTACCTTAGCAAGCTCATCAACAATGGCATTACAAGTAAAAAAATCTCGGCTTACAATATTCAAGGCTGCAAGACTTTCATGCATCACCTAATGTATGCTGACGACTTATTGATCTTCTCCAATGGGCATATTAACTCAGTGAATAACCTCTTGAAGATTTTTAATGATTTTTGTGACTGTTCTGGTCAAAAAATTAATCCCCACAAGAGCAGGATTTTTTTCTCGAAGCACATTGGCCTAGAGAGAAGAGGAAATATCCTGAAGAGTACTAAGTTCACTGAAGGCTCATTCCCTACTACTTATCTTGGTGCTCCCCTATTTCCTGGTAGAGCTAGGATCTGCTATTTCAAAGATCTTGAAGATGTAATCAGAGGCAAAATTATGGGATGGTCAAAAAACTTCTCGAACATCAGTGGGAGAGCAACTCTTATTGCATCTGTCTTTAGCTCCCTCAGCATTCACACTCTCTCCATCATTCCTGTGCCCAAAACAGTCATTAAGAATATGGAGAAGCTCTTCGCTACTTTTATATGGGATGGCAAACACCACTGGATCCCTTGGAACACAATATGCCAACCTAAATATGAAGGTGGCCTAGGTATTAAAAATCTGAATGGTGTGAAAGAAGCTCTTCAAAGGTAGCTTGGAAATTCTTGGCTAATGAATCCCCTTGGGCCAAATTGTGCAGAGCCAAATATCTGAATAAGTCTTATAAATCGGCTATCTGGTCTTCTATTCTCCCGTTGATCAAGAGGCTCAAAAGGGAATCGCATTGGGAGATTCGCAGAGGAGAAATGCTAATCCCCCACTTTTGTGAATGGCTGGATTACTGTCCTCCTAAAGAAGCCAATCTCTAGACTATTAAAGACCTTACCACTGATATGGCTAAGAGAAACAAGCTCAATTCCTGGTTTCCTAGGCTGGTGAGGGGCATTCTGCCATATATCTCCATCAAAGAGCATCCGGATCAACTTTTCTGGAGAGTCTCAAATGATGGGAAGTTTTCAGCTAAAGCTTTCCATAATTACAGAAGGAAAAATGCTCCCCAAAGCACTCTTTTTCAGAATATCTGGCAGAGATGGATCCCTCCAAAAATTAGTGGTTTGATCTGGAAATTATGGCACCATGGTCTGGCCACTGATGATGCGATCAGTAGACTAGGCATTACTCTCATCTCCAAATGCCGCTGCTGCCAGAATTCCTCTCAGGAATCTGCCCATCATCTATTGATATCCAGTGATGTGGCCAAGAAGGTCTGGAACATGCTCAGCATGCTGTTTGGCAAAAAAAGTCCCTAGAGCTTTGATTCGCTGAAGAAATGGTGGTTCATGGATATTAACTTTAAAGATTATATGGAGAGTCTCACTTTTACTATGGCTTGCTGTGGCTTGTGGGAAATCTGGAACTTCAGGAATTGTGTGGTATTTGAAAAAGATCTTCCCAATATAAAAGGAAACCTTATCAAATGGGCTTCTACTCTGGCTCCTGGGATCAAGAAGAATTATACTAGGAATCTTGTCTCAAAGATTTCCCTAGACATTCTTCAAGTTTCTGAACCTCAGTCTACTGTTAAGGGTTCCCGGATGCATTGGTCCCCAGGCACAACTGGAAATACTATTAATCTTGCTATGAACGATGACCAGCTTGCTGGTATCGTTAGGAATTGGAAAGGATCGTTGATTATGGCCAGGGTGATTCAGAATAATGATGATCATATTTATTCTGCCATTTATGATATGCTGGACTTCATCGAGAATCATGGTATTCCCATTCAGTTTATAGCCTGCTCTCATGCTGATCTAACGCAGCTCCAGTCAGGGAGTTTTGCTGGGCCCTGGGACATATACAAATGTTGGAGGCGTGCTGAAGAAAAATGTAATGCCAAGAAGCTTGAATATATTCTGGCATCCCTGAATCATCCAGTAGTAGCCTTATCTTATGCCAAGATTGATAAACTTCCTCAAATAATGAACTCAGCCCAAGATCTGCCCCTTTCTGTCAAGCATAGTCTCACTGGCGATTATCTCAAGCTCCCCATCTGGTGTAAAAGAGAAGGCCTGATGGAGGACAATCCGTGCCGTTGTTATGATCTTCATATCTACCAAAACTGTAGTCAGAAAAATTCAGATGTCACTCGGCGGCATCACTCAACAGCAGGCATCCTTCTTAGCTACCAAGGTTCAAGGTATCCCTGATATGATCTTTTGCCTTCAGGAGCTGTTTATTGTTAGTGTTCTTTTGATCTTGTGCCTTTCTTTGCCTAAGGGTGTTGTTGTGTTTTAGTTTCAGCCGTTCTGTTTGTGTTGTTCATCTTGTTTTCTATTTGGTTGTTCCTTTATTTTAGCTGTGAGACGCTCTGGTCTCAGTATCAGCCCGGCGAGCTAGGTTTTTCTTTCCTCTAGGTCTCCTGTGCGAGCGCCTTGGTGCCTGGTTTTTTTTCCCTTGTATTCTGCTCTAGCCGGTTCGGCGCTTTTTAGAGGAATGGTATTATAACATTCCTCTGGCGCTTGAGGGCTTCGGTGTATCTGCCCCGGTCCAGGCTGTTTGGACCTTTTATCAATAAACTCGCTGGCACCGTCCAGTTTTGAAAAAAAAAACGAGACTAACTTGAGACGAACAAAGACAAACTTTAGTCTCATTCTAAGGTTTGTCAAAGTTCATCCCAAGTTAGTCTATTTCTAAGGACGAACTTACACAAACCTTAGAATGAGACTAACGAGACTAATTTGGGACGAACAATGACAAACTTTAGTCTCATTCTAAGGTTTGTCTAAGTTCGTCCCAAGTCAGTCTATTTCTAAGGACGAACTTAGATAAACCTTAGAATGAGACTAACGATACTAACTTGGGACGAACAAACACAAACTATAGTCTCATTTTAAGGTTTGTCTAAGTTCGTCCCAAGTTAGTCAAAGTTCGTCCCATGTTCGTCTCTTTCTAAGAGATAACTTAGACAAACCATAGAATAAGACTAACGAGACTAACTTGGGATGAACAAAGACAAACTTCAGTCTCATTCTAAGGTTAGTCTAAGTTCGTCCCATGTTAGTCTCAGTGCGTCCCACGTTTGTCTCTTTCTAAGAACGAACTTAGACAAACATTAGAATGAGACTAACGAGACTAATTTGGGACGAACAAAGACAAACTTTAGTCTCATTCTAAGTTTTGTCTAAGTTCGTCCCAAGTTTGTCAAAGTTCGTCCCAAGTTATTCTATTTCTAAGGACGAACATAGAAAAACCTTAGAATGAGACTTACAAGACTAACTTGGGAAGAACAAAGACAAACTTTAGTCTCATTCTAAGGTTAGTCTAAGTTCGTCCCAAGTTAGTTTATTTCTAAGGACGAACTTTGATAAACCTTAGAATGAGACTAACTTGGGACAAACAAAGACAAACTTTAGTCTCATTCTAAGGTTTGTCTAAGTTCGTCCCAAGTAAGTCTAAGTTCGTGCCAAGTTAGTCTCTTTCTAAGGACAAACTTAGACAAACCTGAGAATGAGACTAACGAGACTAACTTGGGATGAACAAAGACAAACTTTAGTCTCATTCTAAGGTTTGTCTAAGTTCGTCCCAAGTTTGACAAAGTTCGTCCCAATGTAGTCGATTTCTAAGGACGAACTTAGATAAACCTTAGAATGAGAGTAACAAGACTAACTTGAGACAAACAAAGACAAACTTTAGTCTCATTCTAAGGTTTGTCAAAGTTCATCCCAAGTTAGACTATTTATAAGGACGAACTTATACAAACCTTAGAATGAGACTAACGAGACTAACTTGGGACGAACAAAGACAAACCTTAGTCTCATTCTAAGGTTAGTCTAAGTTCGTCCCAAGTTAGTCTATTTCTAAGGATGAACTTTGATAAACCTTAGAATTAGACTAAGAGACTAACTTGGGACAAACAAAGACAAACTTTAGTCTCATTATAAGGTTTGTCTAAGTTTTTCCCAAGTTAGTCTAAGTTCATGCCAAGTTAGTCTCTTTCTAAGGACAAACTTAGACAAACCTTAGAATGAGAGTAACGAGACTAACTTGGGACTAACAAAGACAAACTTTAGTCTCATTCTAAGGTTTGTCTAAGTTCGTCCCAAGTTTGTCAAAGTTCATCCCAAGGTAGTCTATTTCTAAGGACGAACTTAGATAAACCTTAGAATGAGAGTAACGAGACTAACTTGAGACAAACAAAGACAAACATTAGTCTCATTCTAAGGTTTATTAAAGTTCATCCCAAGGTAGTCTATTTCTAAGGACGAACTTATACAAACCTTAGAATGAGACTAACGAGACAAACTTGGGACGAACAAAGACAAACTTTAGTCTCATTCTAAGGTTTTTCTAAGTTCATCCCAAGGTAGTCTATTTCTAAGGACGAACTAAGATAAACCTTAGAATGAGACTAACGAGACTAACTTGGGACGAACAAAGACGAACTTTAGTCTCATTCTAAGGTTTGTCTAAGTTCGTCCCAAGTTAGTCTAAGTTCCTTCCACGTTTGTCTCTTTCCAAGGAAGAACTTAGACAAACCTTAGAATGAGACTAAGAGATTAACTTGGGACGAACAAAGACAAAACTTAGTCTCATTCTAATGTTTGTCTAAGTTCGTCCCAAGTTAGTCTCTTTCTAAGGACGAACTTAGACAAACCTTAGAATGAGACTAACGAGACTAACTTGGGACGAACAAAGACAAACTTTAGTCTCATTCTAAGGTTTGTCTAAGTTTGTCCCAAGTTAGTCTAAGTTCATCCCACGTTTGTCTCTTTCTAAGGACGAACTTAGACAAACCTTAGAATGAGACTAACGAGACTAATTTGGGACGAACAAAGACAAACTGTAGTCTCATTCTAAGGGTTGTCTAAGTTCGTCCCAAGTTTGTCAAAGTTCATCCCAAGTTAGTCTATTTCTAAGGACAAACTTAGACAAACCTTAGAATGAGACTAACGAGACTAACTTGGGAAGAACAAGGACAAACATTAGTCTCATTCTAAGGTTAGTCTAAGTTTGTCCCAAGTTAGTCTATTTCTAAGGACGAACTTAGATAAACCTTAGAATGAGACTAAGAGACTAACTTGGGACGAACAAAGACAAACTTTAGTCTCATTCTAAGGTTTGTCTAAGTTCGTCCCAAGTTAGTCTCTTTCTAAGGACGAACTTAGACAAACCTTAGAATGAGACTAACGAGACTAATTTGGGACGAACAAAGACAAACTTTAGTCTCATTCTAAGGGTTGTCTAAGTTCGTCCCAAGGTTGTCAAAGTTCGTCCCAAGGTAGTCTATTTCTAAGGACGAACTTACACAAACCTTAGAATGAGACTAACGAGACTAACTTCGGAAGAACAAGGACAAACATTAGTCTCATTCTAAGGTTAGTCTAAGTTCGTCCCAAGTTAGTCTATTTCTAAGGACGAACTTAGATAAACCTTAGAATGAGACTAAGAGACTAACTTGGGACGAACAAAGACAAACTTTAGTCTCATTCTAAGGTTTGTCTAAGTTCGTCCCAAGTTAGTCTCTTTCTAAGGACGAACTTAGACAAACCTTAGAATGAGACTAACGAGACTAACTTGGGACGAACAAAGAAAAACTTTGGTCTCATTCTAAGGTTTGTCTAAGTTCGTCCCAAATTTGTCAAAGTTTGTCCCAAGGTAGTCTATTTCTAAGGACGAACTTAGATAAACCTTAGAATGAGAGTAACGAGACTAAATTTGGACGAACAAAGACAAACTTTAGTCTCATTCTAAGGTTTGTCTAAGTTCGTCCCAAGTTTGTCAAAGTTCATCCCATGGTAGTCTATTTCTAAGGACGAACTTAGATAAACCTTAGAATGAGAGTAACGAGACTAACTTGAGACAAACAAAGACAAACATTAGTCTCATTCTAAGGTTTATTAAAGTTCATCCCAAGGTAGTCTATTTCTAAGGACGAACTTATACAAACCTTAGAATGAGACTAACGAGACAAACTTGGGACGAACAAAGACAAACTTTAGTCTCATTCTAAGGTTTTTCTAAGTTCATCCCAAGGTAGTCTATTTCTAAGGACGAACTAAGATAAACCTTAGAATGAGACTAACGAGACTAACTTGGGATGAACAAAGACGAACTTTAGTCTCATTCTAAGGTGTGTCTAAGTTCGTCCCAAGTTAGTCTAAGTTCCTTCCACGTTTGTCTCTTTCCAAGGAAGAACTTAGACAAACCTTAGAATGAGACTAAGAGATTAACTTGGGACGAACAAAGACAAAACTTAGTCTCATTCTAAGGTTTGTCTAAGTTCGTCCCAAGTTAGTCTCTTTCTAAGGACGAACTTAGACAAACCTTAGAATGAGACTAACGAGACTAACTTGGGACGAACAAAGACAAACTTTAGTCTCATTCTAAGGTTTGTCTAAGTTTGTCCCAAGTTAGTCTAAGTTCATCCCACGTTTGTCTCTTTCTAAGGACGAACTTAGACAAACCTTAGAATGAGACTAACGAGACTAATTTGGGACGAACAAAGACAAACTGTAGTCTCATTCTAAGGGTTGTCTAAGTTCGTCCCAAGTTTGTCAAAGTTCATCCCAAGTTAGTCTATTTCTAAGGACAAACTTAGACAAACCTTAGAATGAGACTAACGAGACTAACTTGGGAAGAACAAGGACAAACATTAGTCTCATTCTAAGGTTAGTCTAAGTTTGTCCCAAGTTAGTCTATTTCTAAGGACGAACTTAGATAAACCTTAGAATGAGACTAAGAGACTAACTTGGGACGAACAAAGACAAACTTTAGTCTCATTCTAAGGTTTGTCTAAGTTCGTCCCAAGTTAGTCTCTTTCTAAGGAGGAACTTAGACAAACCTTAGAATGAGACTAACGAGACTAATTTGGGACGAACAAAGGCAAACTTTAGTCTCATTCTAAGGGTTGTCTAAGTTCGTCCCAAGGTTGTCAAAGTTCGTCCCAAGGTAGTCTATTTCTAAGGACGAACTTAGACAAACCTTAGAATGAGACTAACGAGACTAACTTGGGAAGAACAAGGACAAACATTAGTCTCATTCTAAGGTTAGTCTAAGTTCGTCCCAAGTTAGTCTATTTCTAAGGACGAACTTAGATAAACCTTAGAATGAGACTAAGAGACTAACTTGGGACGAACAAAGACAAACTTTAGTCTCATTCTAAGGTTTGTCTAAGTTCGTCCCAAGTTAGTCTCTTTCTAAGGACGAACTTAGACAAACCTTAGAATGAGACTAACGAGACTAACTTGGGACGAACAAAGAAAAACTTTGGTCTCATTCTAAGGTTTGTCTAAGTTCGTCCCAAATTTGTCAAAGTTTGTCCCAAGGTAGTCTATTTCTAAGGACGAACTTAGATAAACCTTAGAATGAGAGTAACGAGACTAAATTTGGACGAACAAAGACAAACTTTAGTCTCATTCTAAGGTTTGTCTAAGTTCGTCCCAAGTTTGTCAAAGTTCATCCCATGGTAGTCTATTTCTAAGGACGAACTTAGATAAACCTTAGAATGAGAGTAACGAGACTAACTTGAGACAAACAAAGACAAACATTAGTCTCATTCTAAGGTTTATCAAAGTTCATCCCAAGGTAGTCTATTTCTAAGGACGAACTTATACAAACCTTAGAATGAGACTAACGAGACAAACTTGGGACGAACAAAGAAAACTTTAGTCTCATTCTAAGGTTTTTCTAAGTTCGTCCCAAGGTAGTCTATTTCTAAGGACGAACTTAGATAAACCTTAGAATGAGACTAACGAGACTAACTTGGGATGAACAAAGACAAACTTTAGTCTCATTCTAAGGTTTGTCTAAGTTCGTCCCAAGTTAGTCTAAGTTCGTCCCAAGTTAGTCTCTTTCTAAGGACGAACTTAGACAAACCTTAGAATGAGACTAACGAGACTAACTTGGGACGAACAAAGACAAGCTTTAGTCTCATTCTAAGGTTATCTAAGTTTGTCCCAAGTTAGTCTAAGTTCATCCCACGTTTGCCTCTTTCTAAGGACGAACTTAGACAAACCTTAGAATGAGACTAACGAGACTAATTTGGGACGAACAAAGACAAACTTTAGTCTCATTCTAATGGTTGTCTAAGTTCGTCCCAAGTTTGTCAAAGTTCGTCCCAAGTTAGTCTATTTCTAAGGACAAACTTAGACAAACCTTAGAATGAGAGTAACGAGACTAACTTGGGAAGAACAAGGACAAACATTAGTCTCATTCTAAGGTTAGTCTAAGTTCGTCCTAAGTTAGTCTATTTCTAAGGACGAACTTAGATAAACCTTAGAATGAGACTAAGAGACTAACTTGGGACGAACAAAGACAAACTTTAGTCTCATTCTAAGGTTTGTCTAAGTTCGTCCCAAGTTAGTCTCTTTCTAAGGACGAACTTAGACAAACCTTGGAATGAGACTAACGAGACTAATTTGGGATGAACAAAGACAAACTTTAGTCTCATTCTATGGGTTGTCTAAGTTCGTCCCAAGGTTGTCAAAGTTCGTCCCAAGGTAGTCTATTTCTAAGGACGAACTTAGACAAACCTTAGAATGAGACTAACGAGACTAACTTGGGAAGAACAAGGACAAACATTAGTCTCATTCTAAGATTAGTCTAAGTTCGTCCCAAGTTAGTCTATTTCTAAGGACGAACTTAGATAAACCTTAGAATGAGACTAAGAAACTAACTTGGGACGAACAAAGACAATCTTTAGTCTCATTCTAAGGTTTGTCTAAGTTCGTCCCAAGTTAGTCTCTTTCTAAGGACGAACTTAGACAATCCTTGGAATGAGACTAACGAGACTAATTTGGGACGAACAAAGACAAACTTTAGTCTCATTCTAAGGGTTGTCTAAGTTCATCCCAAGTTTGTCAAAGTTCGTCCCAAGGTAGTCTATTTCTAAGGACGAACTGAGACAAACCTTAGAATGAGACTAACGAGACTAACTTGGGACGAACAAAGAAAAACTTTAGTCTCATTCTAAGGTTTGTCTAAGTTCGTCCCAAGTTTGTCAAAGTTTGTCCCAAGGTAGTCTATTTCTAAGGACGAACTTAGATAAACCTTAGAATGAGAGTAACGAGACTAAATTTGGACGAACAAAGACAAACTTTAGTCTCATTCTAAGGTTTGTCTAAGTTCGTCCCAAGTTTGTCAATGTTCATCCCATGGTAGTCTATTTCTAAGGACGAACTTAGATAAACCTTAGAATGAGAGTAACGAGACTAACTTGAGACAAACAAAGACAAACATTAGCCTCATTCTAAGGTTTATCAAAGTTCATCCCATGGTAGTCTATTTCTAAGGACTAACTTAAACAAACCTTAGAATGTGACTAACGAGACAAACTTGGGACGAACAAAGAAAACTTTAGTCTCATTCTAAGGTTTTTCTAAGTTCGTCCCAAGGTAGTCTATTTCTAAGGACGAACTTAGATAAACCTTAGAATGAGACTAACGAGACTAACTTGGGATGAACAAAGACAAACTTTAGTCTCATTCTAAGGTTTGTCTAAGTTCGTCCCAAGTTAGTCTAAGTTCGTCCCAAGTTAGTCTCTTTCTAAGGACGAACTTAGACAAACCTTAGAATGAGACTAACAAGACTAACTTGGGACGAACAAAGACAAGCTTTAGTCTCATTCTAAGGTTTGTCAAAGTTTGCCCCAAGTTAGTCTAAGTTCATCCCACGTTTGTCTCTTTCTAAGGACGAACTTAGACAAACCTTAGAATGAGACTAACGAGACTAATTTGGGACGAACAAAGACAAACTTTAGTCTCATTCTAAGGGTTGTCTAAGTTCGTCCCAAGTTTGTCAAAGTTCGTCCCAAGTTAGTCTATTTCTAAGGACAAACTTAGACAAACCTTAGAATGAAAGTAACGAGACTAACTTGGGAAGAACAAGGACAAACATTAGTCTCAATCTAAGGTTAGTCTAAGTTCGTCCTAAGTTAGTCTATTTCTAAGGACGAACTTAGATAAACCTTAGAATGAGACTAAGAGACTAACTTGGGACGAACAAAGACAAACTTTAGTCTCATTCTAAGGTTTGTCTAAGTTCGTCCCAAGTTAGTCTCTTTCCAAGGACGAACTTAGACAAACCTTGGAATGAGACTAACGAGACTAATTTGGGACGAACAAAGACAAACTTTAGTCTCATTCTAAGGGTTGTCTAAGTTCGTCCCAAGGTTGTCAAAGTTCGTCCCAAGGTAGTCTATTTCTAAGGACGAACTTAGACAAACCTTAGAATGAGACTAACGAGACTAACTTGGGAAGAACAAGGACAAACATTAGTCTCATTCTAAGATTAGTCTAAGTTCGTCCCAAGTTAGTCTATTTCTAAGGACGAACTTAGATAAACCTTAGAATGAGACTAAGAGACTAACTTGGGACGAACAAAGACAAACTTTAGTCTCATTCTAAGGTTTGTCTAAGTTCGTCCCAAGTTAGTCTCTTTCCAAGGACGAACTTAGACAAACCTTGGAATGAGACTAACGAGACTAATTTGGGACGAACAAAGACAAACTTTAGTCTCATTCTAAGGGTTGTCTAAGTTCGTCCCAAGGTTGTCAAAGTTCGTCCCAAGGTAGTCTATTTCTAAGGACGAACTTAGACAAACCTTAGAATGAGACTAACGAGACTAACTTGGGAAGAACAAGGACAAACATTAGTCTCATTCTAAGATTAGTCTAAGTTCGTCCCAAGTTAGTCTATTTCTAAGGACGAACTTAGATAAACCTTAGAATGAGACTAAGAGACTAACTTGGGACGAACAAAGACAAACTTTAGTCTCATTCTAAGGTTTGTCTAAGTTCGTCCCAAGTTAGTCTCTTTCTAAGGACGAACTTAGACAATCCTTGGAATGAGACTAAGAGACTAACTTGGGACGAACAAAGACAAACTTTAGTCTCATTCTAAGGTTTGTCTAAGTTCGTCCCAAGTTAGTCTCTTTCCAAGGACGAACTTAGACAAACCTTGGAATGAGACTAACGAGACTAATTTGGGACGAACAAAGACAAACTTTAGTCTCATTCTAAGGGTTGTCTAAGTTCGTCCCAAGGTTGTCAAAGTTCGTCCCAAGGTAGTCTATTTCTAAGGACGAACTTAGACAAACCTTAGAATGAGACTAACGAGACTAACTTGGGAAGAACAAGGACAAACATTAGTCTCATTCTAAGATTAGTCTAAGTTCGTCCCAAGTTAGTCTATTTCTAAGGACGAACTTAGATAAACCTTAGAATGAGACTAAGAGACTAACTTGGGACGAACAAAGACAAACTTTAGTCTCATTCTAAGGTTTGTCTAAGTTCGTCCCAAGTTAGTCTATTTCTAAGGATGAACTTAGATAAACCTTAGAATGAGAGTAACGAGACTAACTTGAGACGAACAATGACAAACTTTAGTCTCATTCTAAGGTTTGTCAAAGTTCATCCCAAGTTAGTCTATTTCTAAGGACGAACTTACACAAAACTTAGAATAAGACTAACGAGTCTAATTTGGGACGAACAAAGACAAACTTTAGTCTCATTCTAAGGTTTGTCTAAGTTCATCCCAAGTCAGTCTATTTCTAAGGATGAACTTATACAAACCTTAGAATGAGACTAACGAGACTAACTTGGGATGAACAAAGACAAACTTTAGTCTCATTATAAGGTCTGTCTAAGTTCGTCCCAAGGTAGTCTATTTCTAAGGACGAACTTACACAAAACTTAGAATAAGACTAAAAGTCTTATTTGGGACGAACAAAGACAAACTTTAGTCTCATTCTATGGTTTGTCTAAGTTCGTCCCTAGTCAGTCTATTTCTAAGGACGAACTTAGATAAACCTTAGAATGAGACTAACGAGACTAACTTGGTACGAACAAAGACAACCATTAGTCTCATTCTAAGGTTTGTCTAAGTTCGTCCCAAGTTAGTCTAAGTTCGTCTCACGTTCGTCTCTTTCTAAGGGATACCTTAGACAAACCTTAGAATGAGACTAACGAGACTAACTTGGGACGAACAAAGACAAACTTTAGTCCCATTCTAAGGTTTGTCTAAGTTCGTTCCAAGTTTGTCTAAGTATGTCCCACATTTGTCTCTTTCTAAGAACGAACTTAGACAAACCTTAGAATGAGACTAACGAGACGAATTTGGGACGAACAAAGACAAACTTTAGTCTTATTCTAAGGTTTGTCTAAGTTCGTCCCAAGTTTGTCAAAGTTCATCCCAAGTTAGTCTATTTCTAAGGACGAACTTAGATAAACCTTAGAATGAGACTAAGAGACTAACTTGGGACGAACAAAGACAAAGTTTAGTCTCATTCAAAGGTTTGTGTAAGTTCGTCGTAAGTTAGTCTAAGTTCGTGCCAAGTTAGTCTCTTTCTAAGGGCGAACTTAGACAAATCTTAGAATGAGACTAACGAGACTAACTTGGGACGAACAAAGACAAACTTTAGTCTCATTCTAAGGTTTCTCTAAGTTCGTCCCAAGTTAGTCTATTTCTAAGGATGAACTTAGATAAACTTTAGAATTAGAGTAACGAGACTAACTTGAGACGAACAAAGACAAACTTTAGTCTCATTCTAAGGTTTGTCAAAGTTCATCCCAAGTTAGTCTATTTCTAAGGATGAACTTACACAAACCTTAGAATAAGACTAACGAGACTAACTTGGGATGAACAAAGACAAACTTTAGTCTCATTTTAAGGTTTGTCTAAGTTCGTCCCACGTTCGTCTGTTTCTAAGGGATAACTTAGACAAACCTTAGAATGAGACTAACGAGACTAACTTGGGACGAACAAAGACAAACTATAGTCTCATTCTAAGGTTCATCTAAGTTCATCCCAAGTTTCTCAAAGTTCATCCCAAGTTAGTCCATTTCTAAGGATGAACTTAGATAAACCTTAGAATGAGAGTAACGAGACTAACTTGAGACGAACAAAGACAAACTTTAGTCTCATTCTAAGGTTTGTCTAAGTTCGTCCCAAGTTAGTCTAAGTTCGTTCCACGTTTCTCTCTTTCTAAGGAAGAACTTAGACAAACCTTAGAATGAGAGTAAGAGACTACCTTTGGACGAACAAAGACAAACTTTAGTCTCATTTTAAGGTTTGTCTAAGTTCGTCCCAAGTTAGTCTCTTTCTAAGGACGAACTTAGACAAACCTTAGAATGAGACTAACGAGACTAACATTGGACGAACAAACACAAACTTTAGTCTCATTCTAAGGTTTGTCTAAGTTCTTCTCAAGTTTTTCAAAGTTCATCCCAAGTTAGTCTATTTCTAAGGATGAACTTAGATAAACCTTAGAATGAGAGTAACGAGACTAACTTGAGACGAACAAAGACAAACTTTAATCTCATTCCAAGGTTTGTCAAAGTTCATCCCAAGTCAGTCTATTTCTAAGGACAAACTTAGATAAACCTTAGAATGAGACTAAGGAGACTAACTTGGTACGAACAAAGACAAACTTTAGTCTCATTCTAAGGTTTGTCTAAGTTCGTCCCAAGTTAGTCTAAGTTCGTCCCACGTTCGTCTCTTTCTAAGGGATAACTTAGACAAACCTTAGAATGAGACTAACGAGACTAACTTGGGACGAACAAAGTAAAACTTTAGTCTCATTCTAAGGTTGTCTAAGTTCGTCGCACGTTTGTCTCCTTCTAAGAACGAACTTAGACAAACCTTAGAATGAGACTAACGAGACTAATTTGGGATGAACAAAGACAAACTTTAGTCTCATTCTATGTTTTGTCTAAGTTCGTCCCAAGTTTGTCAAAGTTCGTCCCAAGTTAGTCTATTTCTAAGGACGAACTTAGATAAACCTTAGAATGAGACTAAGAGACTAACTTGGGACGAACAAAGACAAAGTTTAGTCTCATTCTAAGGTTTGCCTAAGTTCGTCCCAAGTTAGTCTAAGTTCGAGCCAAGTTAGTCTCTTTCTAAGGACGAACTTAGACAAACCTTAGAATGAGACTAACGAGACTAACTTGGGACGAACAAAGACAAACTTTAGTCTCATTCTAAGGGTTGTCTAAGTTCGTCCCAAGTTTGTCAATGTTCGTCCTAAGGTAGTCTATTTCTAAGGACGAACTTAGATAAACCTTAGAGTGAGAGTAACGAGACTAACTTGAGACAAACAAAGACAAACTTTAGTCTCATTCTAAGGTTTGTCAAAGTTCATCCCAAGTTAGTCTATTTCTAAGGACGAACTTATACAAACCTTAGAATGAGACTAACGAGACTAACTTAGGACGAACAAAGACAAACTTTAGTCTCATTCTAAGGTTTGTCTAAGTTCGTCCCAAGGTAGTCTATTTCTAAGGACGAACTTAGATAAACCTTAGAATGAGACTAACGAGACTAAATTGGGACGAACAAAGACAAACTTTAGTCTCATTCTAAGGTTTGTTCAAGTTCGTCCCAAGTCAGTCTATTTCTAAGGACGAACTTAGATAAACCTTAGAAGTAGACTAACGAGACTAACTTGGGACGAAAAAAGGCAAACTTTAGTCTCATTCTAAGGTTTGTCTAAGTTCGTCCCAAGTTAGTCTAAGTTCTTCCCACGTTCGTCTCTTTCTAAGGGATAACTTAGACAAACCTTAGAATGAGACTAACGAAACTAACTTGGGACGAATAAAGACAAACTTTAGTCTCATTCTAAGGTTTGTCTAAGTTCATCCCAAGTTTCTCAAAGTTCGTCCCAAGTTAGTCGATTTCTAAGGATGAACTTAGATAAACCATAGAATGAGAGTAACGAGACTAACTTGATACGAACAAAGACAAACTTTAGTCTCATTCTAAGGTCAGTCTAAGTTCGTCCCAAGTTAGTCTAAGTTCGTTCCACGTTTGTCTCTTTCTAAGGAATAACTATGACAAACCTTAGAATGAGAGTAAGAGACTACATTTGGACGAACAAAGACAAACTTGAGTCTCATTCTAAGGTTTGTCTAAGTTCGTCCCAAGTTAGTCTCTTTCTAAGGACGAACTTAGACAAACCTTAGAATGAGACTAACGAGACTAACTTTGGACGAACAAAGACAAACTTTAGTCTCATTCTAAGGTTTGTCTAAGTTCATCCCAAGTTTCTGAAAGTTCATCCCAAGTTAGTCTATTTCTAAGGATGAACTTAGATAAACCTTAGAATGAGAGTAACGAGACTAACTTGAGACGAACAACGACAAACTTTAGTCTCATTCTAAGGTTTGTCAAAGTTCATCCCAAGTTGGTCTATTTCTAAGGACGAACTTACACAAAACTTAGAATAAGACTAACGAGTTTAATTTGGGACGAACAAAGACAAACTTTAGTCTCATTCTAAGGTTTGTCTAAGTTCATCCCAAGTCCGTCTATTTCTAAGGACGAACTTATACAAACCTTAGAATGAGACTAACGAGACTAACTTGGGATGAACAAAGACAAACTTTAGTCTCATTCTAAGGTCTGTTTAAGTTCGTCCCAAGGTAGTCTATTTCTAAGGACGAACTTACACAAAACTTAGAATAAGACTAAAAGTCTTATTTGGGACGAACAAAGACAAACTTTAGTCTCATTCTAAGGTTTGTCTAAGTTCGTCCCTAGTCAGTCTATTTCTAAGGACGAACTTAGATAAACCTTAGAATGAGACTAACGAGACTAACTTGGTACGAACAAAGACAAACATTAGTCTCATTCTAAGGTTTGTCTAAGTTCGTCCCAAGTTAGTCTAAGTTCGTCCCACGTTCGTCTCTTTCTAAGGGATACCTTAGACAAACCTTAGAATGAGACTAACGAGACTAACTTGGGACGAACAAAGACAAACTTTAGTCTCATTCTAAGGTTTGTCTAAGTTCGTTCCAAGTTAGTCTAAGTTTGTCCCACGTTTGTCTCTCTCTAAGAACGAACTTAGACAAACCTTAGAATGAGACTAACGAGACTAATTTGGGACGAACAAAGACAAACTTTAGTCTTATTCTAAGGTTTGTCTAAGTTCGTCCCAAGTTTGTCAAAGTTCGTCCCAAGTTAGTCTATTTCTAAGGACGAACTTAGATAAACCTTAGAATGAGACTAAGAGACTAACTTGGGACGAACAAAGACAAAGTTTAGTCTCATTCAAAGGTTTGTGTAAGTTCGTCGTAAGTTAGTCTAAGTTCGTGCCAAGTTAGTCTCTTTCTAAGGGCGAACTTAGACAAATCTTAGAATGAGACTAACGAGACTAACTTGGGGCGAACAAAGACAAACTTTAGTCTCATTTAAAGGTTTGTCTAAGTTTGTCACAAGTTTGTCAAAGTTCATCCCAAGTTAGTCTATTTCTAAGGACGAACTTGTACAAACCTTAGAATGAGACTAACGAGACTAACTTGGGACGAACAAAGGCAAACTTTAGTCTCATTCTAAGGTTTGTCTAAGTTCGTCCCAAGGTAGTCTATTTGTAAGGACGAACTTAGATAAACCTTAGAATGAGACTAACGAGACTAAGTTGGGATGAACAAAGACAAACTTTAGTCTCATTCTAAGGTTTGTCTAAGTTTGTCTCAAGTTAGTCTAAGTTCGTTCCACGTTTGGCTCTTTCTAAGGAAGAACTTGGACAAACCTTAGAATGAGACTAAGAGACTAACTTGGGACGAACAAGAAAAAAATTTAGTCTCATTCTAAGGTTTGTCTAAGTTCGTCCCAAGTTAGTCCAAGTTCATCCCAAGTTAGTCTCTTTCTAAGGACGAACTTAGACAAACCTTAGAATAAGACTAACGAGACTAACTTGGGATGAACAAAGACAATCTTTAGTCTCATTCTAAGGTTTGTCTAAGTTCGTCCCAAGTTAGTCTAAGTTCATCCCACGTTTGTCTCTTTCTAAGGACGAACTTAGACAAACCTTAGAATGAGACTAACGAGACTAATTTGGGACGAACAAAGACAAACTTTTGTCACATTCTAAGGTTTGTCTAAGTTCGTCCCAAGTTTGTCAAAGTGTGTCCCAAGTTAGTCTATTTCTAAGGACGAACTTAGACAAACCTTAGAATGAGACTAAACGAGACTAACTTGGGAAGAACAAGGCCGAACATTAGTGTCATTCTAAGGTTAGTCTAAGTTCGTCACAAGTTAGTCTATTTTTAAGGACGAACTTAGATAAACCATAGAATGAGACTAAGAGACTAACTTGGGACGAACAAAGACAAACTTTAGTCTCATTCTAAGGTTTGTCTAAGTTCGTCCCAAGTTAGTCTAAGTTCGTCCCAAGTTAGTCTCTTTCTAAGGACGAACTTAGCCAAACCTTAGAATGAGACTAACGAGACTAACTTGGGATGAACAAAGACAAACTTTAGTCTCATTCTAAGGTTTGTCTTAGTTCGTCCCAAGTTTGTCAAAGTTTGTCCCAAGGTAGTCTATTTCTAAGGAAGAACTTAGATAAACCTTAGAATGAGACTAACGAGACTAACTTGGGACGAACAAAAACAAACTTTAGTCTCATTCTAAGGTTTGTCTAAGTTCGTCCCAAGTTAGTCTAAGTTCGTTCCACGTTTGTCTCTTTCTAAGGAAGAACTTAGGCAAACATTAGAATGAGAGTAAGAGACTACCTTTGAACGAACAAAGACAAACTTGAGTCTCATTCTAAGGTTTGTCTAAGTTCGTCCCAAGTTTCTCTCTCTCTAAGGACGAACTTAGACAAACCTTAGAATGAGACTAACGGGACTAACTTTGGACGAACAAAGACAAACTTTAGTCTCATTCTAAGGTTTGTCTAAGTTCATCCCAAGTTTCTCAAAGTTCATCCCAAGTTAGTCTATTTCTAAGGATGAACTTAGATGAACCTTAGAATGAGAGTAACGAGACTAACTTGAGACGAACAAAGACAAACTTTAGTCTCATTCTAAGGTTTGTCAAAGTTCATCCCAAGTTAGTCTATTTCTAAGAAGGAACTTACACAAACTTTAGAATATGACTAACGAGGCTAATTTGGGACGAACAAAGACAAACTTTAGTCTCATTCTAAGGTTTGTCTAAATTCATCCCAAGTCAGTCTATTTCTAAGGACAAACTTAGATAAACCTTAGAATGAGACTAGCGAGACTAACTTGGTACGAACAAAGACAAACTCTAGTCTCATTCTAAGGTTTGTCTAAGTTCGTCCCAAGTTAGTCTAAGTTCGTCCCACGTTCGTCTCTTTCTAAGGAATAACTTAGACAACCCTTATAATGAGACTAACGAGACTAACTTGGGACGAACGAAGACAAACTTTAGTCTCATTCTAAGGTTTGTCTAAGTTCGTCCCAAGTTAGTCTAAGTTCGTCCCATGTTGGTCTCTTTCTAAGAACGAACTTAGACAAACCTTATAATGAGACTAACGAGACTAATTTGGGACGAACAAAGACAAACTTTAGTCTCATTCTAAGGTTTGTCTAAGTTTGTCCCAAGTTTGCCAAAGTTCGTCCCAAGTTAGTCTATTTCTAAGGATGAACTTAGATAAACCTTAGAATGAGACTAAGAGACTAACTTTGGACGAACAAAGACAAAGTTTAGTCTCATTCTAAGGTTTGTCTAAGTTCATCCCAAGTTAGTCGAAGTTCGTGCCAAGTTAGTCTCTTTCTAAGGACGAACTTAGATAAACCTTAGAATGAGACTAACGAGACTAACTTGGGACGAACAAAGACAAACTTTAGTCTCATTCTAAGGTTTGTCTAAGTTCGTCCCAAGTTTGTCAAAGTTCGTCCTAAGGTAGTCTATTTCTAAGGATGAACTTAGATAAACCTTAGAATGAGAGTAACGAGACTAACTTGAGACAAACAAAGACAAACTTTAGTCTCATTCTAAGGTTTGTCAAAGTTCATCCCAAGTTAGTCTATTTCTAAGGACGAACTTATACAAATCTTAGAATGAGACTAACGAGACTAACTTCGGACGAACAAAGACAAACTTTAGTTTCATTCTAAGGTTTGTCTAAGTTCGTCCCAAGGTAGTCTATTTCTAAGGACGAACTTATATAAACCTTAGAATGAGACTAACGAGACTAAATTGGGGCGAACAAAGACAAACTTTAGTGTCATTCTAAGGTTGTCTAAGTTCGTCCCAAGTCAGTCTATTTCTAAGGACGAACTTAGATAAACCTTAGAAGTAGGCTAACGAGACTAACTTGGGACGAACAAAGGCAAACTTTAGTCTCATTCTAAAGTTTGTCTAAGTTCGTCCCAAGTTAGTCTAAGTTCGTCCCACGTTCGTCTCTTTCCAAGGGATAACTTAGACAAACCTTAGAATGAGACTAACGAGACTCACTTGAGACGAACAAAGATAAACTTTAGTCTCATTCTAAGGTTTGTCTAAGTTCATCCCAAGTTTCTCAAAGTCCATCCCAATTTAGTCCATTTCTAAGGATGAACTTAGATAAACCTTAGAATGAGAGTAACGAGACTAACTTTGGACGAACAAAGACAAACTTTAGTCACATTTTAAGGTTTGTCTAAGTTCGTCCCAAGTTAGTCTATTTCTAAGGACAAACGTAGATAAACCTTAGAATGAGACTAACGAGACTAACTTGGTACGAACAAAGACAAACTTTAGTCTCATTCTAAGGTTTGTCTAAGTTCGTCCCAAGTTAGTCTAAGTTCGTCCCATGTTCGTCTCTTTCTAAGGGATAACTTAGACAAACCTTAGAATGAGACTAACGAGACTAACTTGGGACGAACAAAGACAAACTTTAGTCTCATTCTAAGGTTTGTCTAAGTTCGTCCCAAGTTAGTCTAAGTTCGTCCCACGTTTGTCTCTTTGTAAGAACGAACTTAGACAAAACTTAAAATGAGACTAACGAGACTAATTTGGGGCGAACAAAGACAGACTTTAGTCTCATTCTAAGGTTTGTCTAAGTTCGTCCCAAGTTTGTCAAAGTTCGTCCCAAGTTAGTCTATTTGTAAGGATGAACTTAGATAAACCTTAGAATGAGACTAAGAGACTAACTTGGGACGAACAAAGACAAAGTTTAGTCTCATTCTAAGGTTTGTCCAAGTTCGTCCCAAGTTAGTCTATGTTCGTGCCAAGTTAGTCTCTTTCTAAGGACGAACTTAGACAAACCTTAGAATGAGACTAACGAGACTAACTTGGGACGAACAAAAACAAACTTTAGTCTCGTTCTAAGGTTTGTCTAAGTTTGTCCCAAGTTTGTCAAAGTTCGTCCTAAGGTAGTCTATTTCTAAGGACGAACTTAGATAAACCTTAGAATGAGAGTAATGAGACTAACTTGAGACAAACTAAGACAAACTTTAGTCTCATTCTAAGGTTTATCAAAGTTAATCCCAAGTTAGTCTATCTCTAAGGACGAACTTATACAAACCTTAGAATGAGACTAACGAGACTAACTTGGGACGAACAAAGACAAACTTTAGTCTCATTCTAAGGTTTGTCTAAGTTCGTCCCAAGTTAGTCTATTTCTAAGGACAAACTTAGATAAACCTTAGAATGAGACTAAGGAGACTAACTTGGTACGAACAAAGACAAACTTTAGTCTCATTCTAAGGTTTGTCTAAGTTCGTCCCAAGTTAGTCTAAGTTCGTCCCACGTTCGTCTCTTTCTAAGGGATAACTTAGACAAACCTTAGAATGAGACTAACGAGACTAACTTGGGACGAACAAAGTAAAACTTTAGTCTCATTCTAAGGTTGTCTAAGTTCGTCGCACGTTTGTCTCCTTCTAAGAACGAACTTAGACAAACCTTAGAATGAGACTAACGAGACTAATTTGGGACGAACAAAGACAAACTTTAGTCTCATTCTAAGTTTTGTCTAAGTTCGTCCCAAGTTTGTCAAAATTCGTCCCAAGTTAGTATATTTCTAAGGACGAACTTAGATAAACCTTAGAATGAGACTAAGAGACTAACTTGGGACGAACAAAGACAAAGTTTAGTCTCATTCTAAGGTTTGCCTAAGTTCGTCCCAAGTTAGTCTAAGTTCGAGCCAAGTTAGTCTCTTTCTAAGGACGAACTTAGACAAACCTTAGAATGAGACTAACGAGACTAACTTGGAACGAACAAAGACAAACTTTAGTCTCATTCTAAGGTTTGTCTAAGTTCGTCCCAAGTTTGTCAAAGTTCATCCTAAGGTAGTCTATTTCTAAGGACGAACTTAGATAAACCTTAGAGTGAGAGTAACGAGACTAACTTGAGACAAACAAAGACAAACTTTAGTCTCATTCTAAGGTTTGTCAAAGTTCATCCCAAGTTAGTCTATTTCTAAGGACGAACTTATACAAACCTTAGAATGAGACTAACGAGACTAACTTAGGACGAACAAAGACAAACTTTAGTCTCATTCTAAGGTTTGTCTAAGTTCGTCCCAAGGTAGTCTATTTCTAAGGACGAACTTAGATAAACCTTAGAATGAGACTAACGAGACTAAATTGGGACGAACAAAGACAAACTTTAGTCTCATTCTAAGGTTTGTCTAAGTTCGTCCCAAGTTAGTCTAAGTTCATCCCACGTTGGTCTCTTTCTAAGAACGAACTTAGACAAACCTTATAATGAGACTAACGAGACTAATTTGGGACGAACAAAGACAAACTTTAGTCTCATTCTAAGGTTTGTCTAAGTTCGTCCCAAGTTTGCCAAAGTTCGTCCCAAGTTAGTCTATTTCTAAGGATGAACTTAGATAAACCTTAGAATGAGACTAAGAGACTAACTTTGGACGAACAAAGACAAAGTTTAGTCTCATTCTAAGGTTTGTCTAAGTTCATCCCAAGTTAGTCGAAGTTCGTGCCAAGTTAGTCTCTTTCTAAGGACGAACTTAGATAAACCTTAGAATGAGACTAACGAGACTAACTTGGGACGAACAAAGACAAACTTTAGTCTCATTCTAAGGTTTGTCTAAGTTCGTCCCAAGTTTGTCAAAGTTCGTCCTAAGGTAGTCTATTTCTAAGGATGAACTTAGATAAACCTTAGAATGAGAGTAACGAGACTAACTTGAGACAAACAAAGACAAACTTTAGTCTCATTCTAAGGTTTGTCAAAGTTCATCCCAAGTTAGTCTATTTCTAAGGACGAACTTATACAAATCTTAGAATGAGACTAACGAGACTAACTTCGGACGAACAAAGACAAACTTTAGTTTCATTCTAAGGTTTGTCTAAGTTCGTCCCAAGGTAGTCTATTTCTAAGGACGAACTTATATAAACCTTAGAATGAGACTAACGAGACTAAATTGGGGCGAACAAAGACAAACTTTAGTGTCATTCTAAGGTTGTCTAAGTTCGTCCCAAGTCAGTCTATTTCTAAGGACGAACTTAGATAAACCTTAGAAGTAGGCTAACGAGACTAACTTGGGACGAACAAAGGCAAACTTTAGTCTCATTCTAAAGTTTGTCTAAGTTCGTCCCAAGTTAGTCTAAGTTCGTCCCACGTTCGTCTCTTTCCAAGGGATAACATAGACAAACCTTAGAATGAGACTAACGAGACTCACTTGAGACGAACAAAGACAAACTTTAGTCTCATTCTAAGGTTTGTCTAAGTTCATCCCAAGTTTCTCAAAGTCCATCCCAATTTAGTCCATTTCTAAGGATGAACTTAGATAAACCTTAGAATGAGAGTAACGAGACTAACTTTGGACGAACAAAGACAAACTTTAGTCACATTTTAAGGTTTGTCTAAGTTCGTCCCAAGTTAGTCTATTTCTAAGGACAAACGTAGATAAACCTTAGAATGAGACTAACGAGACTAACTTGGTACGAACAAAGACAAACTTTAGTCTCATTCTAAGGTTTGTCTAAGTTCGTCCCAAGTTAGTCTAAGTTCGTCCCATGTTCGTCTCTTTCTAAGGGATAACTTAGACAAACCTTAGAATGAGACTAACGAGACTAACTTGGGACGAACAAAGACAAACTTTAGTCTCATTCTAAGGTTTGTCTAAGTTCGTCCCAAGTTAGTCTAAGTTCGTCCCACGTTTGTCTCTTTGTAAGAACGAACTTAGACAAAACTTAAAATGAGACTAACGAGACTAATTTGGGGCGAACAAAGACAGACTTTAGTCTCATTCTAAGGTTTGTCTAAGTTCGTCCCAAGTTTGTCAAAGTTCGTCCCAAGTTAGTCTATTTGTAAGGATGAACTTAGATAAACCTTAGAATGAGACTAAGAGACTAACTTGGGACGAACAAAGACAAAGTTTAGTCTCATTCTAAGGTTTGTCTAAGTTCGTCCCAAGTTAGTCTATGTTCGTGCCAAGTTAGTCTCTTTCTAAGGACGAACTTAGACAAACCTTAGAATGAGACTAACGAGACTAACTTGGGACGAACAAAAACAAACTTTAGTCTCGTTCTAAGGTTTGTCTAAGTTTGTCCCAAGTTTGTCAAAGTTCGTCCTAAGGTAGTCTATTTCTAAGGACGAACTTAGATAAACCTTAGAATGAGAGTAATGAGACTAACTTGAGACAAACTAAGACAAACTTTAGTCTCATTCTAAGGTTTATCAAAGTTAATCCCAAGTTAGTCTATCTCTAAGGACGAACTTATACAAACCTTAGAATGAGACTAACGAGACTAACTTGGGACGAACAAAGACAAACTTTAGTCTCATTCTAAGGTTTGTCTAAGTTCGTCCCAAGTTAGTCTATTTCTAAGGACAAACTTAGATAAACCTTAGAATGAGACTAAAGAGACTAACTTGGTACGAACAAAGACAAACTTTAGTCTCATTCTAAGGTTTGTCTAAGTTCGTCCCAAGTTAGTCTAAGTTCGTCCCACGTTCGTCTCTTTCTAAGGGATAACTTAGACAAACCTTAGAATGAGACTAACGAGACTAACTTGGGACGAACAAAGTAAAACTTTAGTCTCATTCTAAGGTTGTCTAAGTTCGTCGCACGTTTGTCTCCTTCTAAGAACGAACTTAGACAAACCTTAGAATGAGACTAACGAGACTAATTTGGGACGAACAAAGACAAACTTTAGTCTCATTCTAAGTTTTGTCTAAGTTCGTCCCAAGTTTGTCAAAATTCGTCCCAAGTTAGTCTATTTCTAAGGACGAACTTAGATAAACCTTAGAATGAGACTAAGAGACTAACTTGGGACGAACAAAGACAAAGTTTAGTCTCATTCTAAGGTTTGCCTAAGTTCGTCCCAAGTTAGTCTAAGTTCGAGCCAAGTTAGTCTCTTTCTAAGGACGAACTTAGACAAACCTTAGAATGAGACTAACGAGACTAACTTGGAACGAACAAAGACAAACTTTAGTCTCATTCTAAGGTTTGTCTAAGTTCGTCCCAAGTTTGTCAAAGTTCGTCCTAAGGTAGTCTATTTCTAAGGACGAACTTAGATAAACCTTAGAGTGAGAGTAACGAGACTAACTTGAGACAAACAAAGACAAACTTTAGTCTCATTCTAAGGTTTGTCAAAGTTCATCCCAAGTTAGTCTATTTCTAAGGACGAACTTATACAAACCTTAGAATGAGACTAACGAGACTAACTTAGGACGAACAAAGACAAACTTTAGTCTCATTCTAAGGTTTGTCTAAGTTCGTCCCAAGGTAGTCTATTTCTAAGGACGAACTTAGATAAACCTTAGAATGAGAGTAAGAGACTACCTTTGAACGAACAAAGACAAACTTGAGTCTCATTCTAAGGTTTGTCTAAGTTCGTCCCAAGTCAGTCTATTTCTAAGGACGAACTTAGATAAACCTTAGAAGTAGACTAACGAGACTAACTTGGGACGAAAAAAGGCAAACTTTAGTCTCATTCTAAGGTTTGTCTAAGTTCGTACCAAGTTAGTCTAAGTTCGTCCCACGTTGGTCTCTTTCTAAGAACGAACTTAGACAACCTTGGGACGAACTTAGACAAACCTTAGAATGAGACTAAACTTTGTCTTTGTTCGTCCCAAGTTAGTCTCTTAGTCTCATTCTAAGGTTTATCTAAGTTCATCCTTACAAATAGACTAACTTAGACAAACCTTAAAAAAGGCAAACTTTAGTCTCATTCTAAGGTTTGTCTAAGTTCGTACCAAGTTAGTCTAAGTTCGTCCCACGTTGGTCTCTTTCTAAGAACGAACTTAGACAAACCTTAGAATGAGACTAACGAGACTAATTTGGGACGAACAAAGACAAACTTTAGTCTCATTCTAAGGTTTGTCTAAGTTCGTCCCAAGTTTGTCAAAGTTCGTCCCAAGTTAGTCTATTTCTAAGGATGAACTTAGATAAACCTTAGAATGAGACTAAGAGACTAACTTTGGACGAACAAAGACAAAGTTTAGTCTCATTCTAAGGTTTGTCTAAGTTCGTCCCAAGTTAGTCTAAGTTCGTGCCAAGTTAGTCTCTTTCTAAGGACGAACTTAGATAAACCTTAGAATGAGACTAACGAGACTAACTTGGGACGAACAAAGACAAACTTTAGTCTCATTCTAAGGTTTGTCTAAGTTCGTCCCAAGTTTGTCAAAGTTCGTCCTAAGGTAGTCTATTTCTAAGGATGAACTTAGATAAACCTTAGAATGACAGTAACGAGACTAACTTGAGACAAACAAAGACAAACTTTAGTCTCATTCTAAGGTTTGTCAAAGTTCATCCCAAGTTAGTCTATTTCTAAGGACGAACTTATACAAATCTTAGAATGAGACTAACGAGACTAACTTCGGACGAACAAAGACAAACTTTAGTTTCATTCTAAGGTTTGTCTAAGTTCGTCCCAAGGTAGTCTATTTCTATGGACGAGCTTATATAAGTTCGTCCCACGTTTGTCTCTTTGTAAGAACGAACTTAGACAAAACTTAAAATGAGACTAACGAGACTAATTTGGGGCGAACAAAGACAGACTTTAGTCTCATTCTAAGGTTTGTCTAAGTTCGTCCCAAGTTTGTCAAAGTTCGTCCCAAGTTAGTCTATTTGTAAGGATGAACTTAGATAAACCTTAGAATGAGACTAAGAGACTAACTTGGGACGAACAAAGACAAAGTTTAGTCTCATTCTAAGGTTTGTCCAAGTTCGTCCCAAGTTAGTCTATGTTCGTGCCAAGTTAGTCTCTTTCTAAGGACGAACTTAGACAAACCTTAGAATGAGACTAACGAGACTAACTTGGGACGAACAAAAACAAACTTTAGTCTCGTTCTAAGGTTTGTCTAAGTTTGTCCCAAGTTTGTCAAAGTTCGTCCTAAGGTAGTCTATTTCTAAGGACGAACTTAGATAAACCTTAGAATGAGAGTAATGAGACTAACTTGAGACAAACTAAGACAAACTTTAGTCTCATTCTAAGGTTTATCAAAGTTAATCCCAAGTTAGTCTATCTCTAAGGACGAACTTATACAAACCTTAGAATGAGACTAACGAGACTAACTTGGGACGAACAAAGACAAACTTTAGTCTCATTCTAAGGTTTGTCTAAGTTCGTCCCAAGTTAGTCTATTTCTAAGGACAAACTTAGATAAACCTTAGAATGAGACTAAGGAGACTAACTTGGTACGAACAAAGACAAACTTTAGTCTCATTCTAAGGTTTGTCTAAGTTCGTCCCAAGTTAGTCTAAGTTCGTCCCACGTTCGTCTCTTTCTAAGGGATAACTTAGACAAACCTTAGAATGAGACTAACGAGACTAACTTGGGACGAACAAAGTAAAACTTTAGTCTCATTCTAAGGTTGTCTAAGTTCGTCGCACGTTTGTCTCCTTCTAAGAACGAACTTAGACAAACCTTAGAATGAGACTAACGAGACTAATTTGGGACGAACAAAGACAAACTTTAGTCTCATTCTAAGTTTTGTCTAAGTTCGTCCCAAATTTGTCAAAATTCGTCCCAAGTTAGTCTATTTCTAAGGACGAACTTAGATAAACCTTAGAATGAGACTAAGAGACTAACTTGGGACGAACAAAGACAAAGTTTAGTCTCATTCTAAGGTTTGCCTAACTTCGTCCCAAGTTAGTCTAAGTTCGAGCCAAGTTAGTCTCTTTCTAAGGACGAACTTAGACAAACCTTAGAATGAGACTAACGAGACTAACTTGGAACGAACAAAGACATACTTTAGTCTCATTCTAAGGTTTGTCTAAGTTCGTCCCAAGTTTGTCAAAGTTCGTCCTAAGGTAGTCTATTTCTAAGGACGAACTTAGATAAACCTTAGAGTGAGAGTAACGAGACTAACTTGAGACAAACAAAGACAAACTTTAGTCTCATTCTAAGGTTTGTCAAAGTTCATCCCAAGTTAGTCTATTTCTAAGGACGAACTTATACAAACCTTAGAATGAGACTAACGAGACTAACTTAGGACGAACAAAGACAAACTTTAGTCTCATTCTAAGGTTTGTCTAAGTTCGTCCCAAGGTAGTCTATTTCTAAGGACGAACTTAGATAAACCTTAGAATGAGACTAACGAGACTAAATTGGGACGAACAAAGACAAACTTTAGTCTCATTCTAAGGTTTGTTCAAGTTCGTCCCAAGTCAGTCTATTTCTAAGGACGAACTTAGATAAACCTTAGAAGTAGACTAACGAGACTAACTTGGGACGAAAAAAGGCAAACTTTAGTCTCATTCTAAGGTTTGTCTAAGTTCGTCCCAAGTTAGTCTAAGTTCTTCCCACGTTCGTCTCTTTCTAAGGGATAACTTAGACAAACCTTAGAATGAGACTAACGAAACTAACTTGGGACGAATAAAGACAAACTTTAGTCTCATTCTAAGGTTTGTCTAAGTTCATCCCAAGTTTCTCAAAGTTCGTCCCAAGTTAGTCGATTTCTAAGGATGAACTTAGATAAACCTTAGAATGAGAGTAACGAGACTAACTTGAGACGAACAAAGACAAACTTTAGTCTCATTCTAAGGTTAGTCTAAGTTCGTCCCAAGTTAGTCTAAGTTTGTTCCACGTTTGTCTCTTTCTAAGGAATAACTATGACAAACCTTAGAATGAGAGTAAGAGACTACATTTGGACGAACAAAGACAAACTTGAGTCTCATTCTAAGGTTTGTCTAAGTTCGTCCCAAGTTAGTCTCTTTCTAAGGACGAACTTAGACAAACCTTAGAATGAGACTAACGAGACTACATTTGGACGAACAAAGACAAACTTGAGTCTCATTCTAAGGTTTGTCTAAGTTCGTCCCAAGTTAGTCAAAGTTTGTCCCAAGTTAGTCTATTTCTAAGGACGAACTTAGACAAACCTTAGAATGAGACGAACGAGACTAACTTGGGAAGAACAAGGCCAAACATTAGTGTCATTCTAAGGTTAGTCTAAGTTCGTCCCAAGTTAGTCTATTTTTAAGGACGAACTTAGATAAACCTTAGAATGAGACTAAGAGACTAACTTGGGACGAACAAAGACAAACTTTAGTCTCATTCTAAGGTTTGTCTAAGTTCGTCCCAAGTTAGTCTAAGTTCGTCCCAAGTTAGTCTCTTTCTAAGGACGAACTTAGCCAAACCTTAGAATGAGACTAACGAGACTAACTTGGGACGAACAAAGACAAACTTTAGTCTCATTCTAAGGTTTGTCTAAGTTCGTCCCAAGTTTGTCAAAGTTTGTCCCAAGGTAGTCTATTTCTAAGGAAGAACTTAGATAAACCTTAGAATGAGACTAACGAGACTAACTTGGGACGAACAAAAACAAACTTTAGTCTCATTCTAAGGTTTGTCTAAGTTCGTCCCAAGTTAGTCTAAGTTCGTTCCACGTTTGTCTCTTTCTAAGGAAGAACTTAGGCAAACATTAGAATGAGAGTAAGAGACTACCTTTGAACGAACAAAGACAAACTTGAGTCTCATTCTAAGGTTTGTCTAAGTTCGTCCCAAGTTTCTCTCTCTCTAAGGACGAACTTAGACAAACCTTAGAATGAGACTAACGGGACTAACTTTGGACGAACAAAGACAAACTTTAGTCTCATTCTAAGGTTTGTCTAAGTTCATCCCAAGTTTCTCAAAGTTCATCCCAAGTTAGTCTATTTCTAAGGATGAACTTAGATGAACCTTAGAATGAGAGTAACGAGACTAACTTGAGACGAACAAAGACAAACTTTAGTCTCATTCTAAGGTTTGTCAAAGTTCATCCCAAGTTAGTCTATTTCTAAGAAGGAACTTACACAAACTTTAGAATAAGACTAACGAGGCTAATTTGGGACGAACAAAGACAAACTTTAGTCTCATTCTAAGGTTTCTCTAAATTCATCCCAAGTCAGTCTATTTCTAAGGACAAACTTAGATAAACCTTAGAATGAGACTAGCGAGACTAACTTGGTACGAACAAAGACAAACTCTAGTCTCATTCTAAGGTTTGTCTAATTTCGTACCAAGTTAGTCTAAGTTCGTCCCACGTTCGTCTCTTTCTAAGGAATAACTTAGACAACCCTTAGAATGAGACTAACGAGACTAACTTGGGACGAACGAAGACAAACTTTAGTCTCATTCTAAGGTTTGTCTAAGTTCGTCCCAAGTTAGTCTAAGTTCGTCCCACGTTGGTCTCTTTCTAAGAACGAACTTAGACAAACCTTAGAATGAGACTAACGAGACTAATTTGGGACGAACAAAGACAAACTTTAGTCTCATTCTAAGGTTTGTCTAAGTTCGTCCCAAGTTTGTCAAAGTTCGTCCCAAGTTAGTCTATTTCTAAGGATGAACTTAGATAAACCTTAGAATGAGACTAAGAGACTAACTTTGGACGAACAAAGACAAAGTTTAGTCTCATTCTAAGGTTTGTCTAAGTTCGTCCCAAGTTAGTCTAAGTTCGTGCCAAGTTAGTCTCTTTCTAAGGACGAACTTAGATAAACCTTAGAATGAGACTAACGAGACTAACTTGGGACGAACAAAGACAAACTTTAGTCTCATTCTAAGGTTTGTCTAAGTTCGTCCCAAGTTTGTCAAAGTTCGTCCTAAGGTAGTCTATTTCTAAGGATGAACTTAGATAAACCTTAGAATGAGAGTAACGAGACTAACTTGAGACAAACAAAGACAAACTTTAGTCTCATTCTAAGGTTTGTCAAAGTTCATCCCAAGTTAGTCTATTTCTAAGGACGAACTTATACAAATCTTAGAATGAGACTAACGAGACTAACTTCGGACGAACAAAGACAAACTTTAGTTTCATTCTAAGGTTTGTCTAAGTTCGTCCCAAGGTAGTCTATTTCTATGGACGAGCTTATATAAACCTTAGAATGAGACTAACGAGACTAAATTGGGGCGAACAAAGACAAACTTTAGTGTCATTCTAAGGTTGTCTAAGTTCGTCCCAAGTCAGTCTATTTCTAAGGACGAACTTAGATAAACTTTAGAAGTAGGCTAACGAGACTAACTTGGGACGAACAAAGGAAAACTTTAGTCTCATTCTAAAGTTTGTCTAAGTTCGTCCCAAGTTAGTCTAAGTTCGTCCCACGTTCGTCTCTTTCCAAGGGATAACTTAGACAAACCTTAGAATGAGACTAACGAGACTCACTTGAGACGAACAAAGACAAACTTTAGTCTCATTCTAAGGTTTGTCTAAGTTCATCCCAAGTTTCTCAAAGTCCATCCCAATTTAGTCCATTTCTAAGGATGAACTTAGATAAACCTTAGAATGAGAGTAACGAGACTAACTTTGGACGAACAAACACAAACTTTAGTCACATTTTAAGGTTTGTCTAAGTTCGTCCCAAGTTAGTCTATTTCTAAGGACAAACGTAGATAAACCTTAGAATGAGACTAACGAGACTAACTTGGTACGAACAAAGACAAACTTTAGTCTCATTCTAAGGTTTGTCTAAGTTCGTCCCAAGTTAGTCTAAGTTCGTCCCACGTTCGTCTCTTTCTAAGGGATAACTTAGACAAACCTTAGAATGAGACTAACGAGACTAACTTGGGACGAACAAAGACAAACTTTAGTCTCATTCTAAGGTTTGTCTAAGTTCGTCCCAAGTTAGTCTAAGTTCGTCCCACGTTTGTCTCTTTGTAAGAATGAACTTAGACAAAACTTAAAATGAGACTAACGAGACTAATTTGGGGCGAACAAAGACAGACTTTAGTCTCATTCTAAGGTTTGTCTAAGTTCGTCCCAAGTTTGTCAAAGTTCGTCCCAAGTTAGTCTATTTGTAAGGATGAACTTAGATAAACCTTAGAATGAGACTAAGAGACTAACTTGGGACGAACAAAGACAAAGTTTAGTCTCATTCTAAGGTTTGTCCAAGTTCGTCCCAAGTTAGTCTAAGTTCGTGCCAAGTTAGTCTCTTTCTAAGGACGAACTTAGACAAACCTTAGAATGAGACTAACGAGACTAACTTGGGACGAACAAAAACAAACTTTAGTCTCATTCTGAGGTTTGTCTAGGTTTGTCCCAAGTTTGTCAAAGTTCGTCCTAAGGTAGTCTATTTCTAAGGACGAACTTAGATAAACCTTAGAATGAGAGTAATGAGACTAACTTGAGACAAACTAAGACAAACTTTAGTCTCATTCTAAGGTTTATCAAAGTTAATCCCAAGTTAGTCTATCTCTAAGGACGAACTTATACAAACCTTAGAATGAGACTAACGAGACTAACTTGGGACGAACAAAGACAAACTTTTGTTTCATTCTAAGGTTTGTCTAAGTTCGTCCCAAGGTAGTCTATTTGTAAGGACGAACTTAGATAAACCTTAGAATGAGACTAACGAGACTAAGTTGGGATGAACAAAGACAAACTTTAGTCTCATTCTAAGGTTTGTCTAAGTTTGTCTCAAGTTAGTCTAAGTTCGTTCCACGTTTGTCTCTTTCTAAGGAAGAACTTGGACAAACCTTAGAATGAGACTAAGAGACTAACTTGGGACGAACAAAGACAAAATTTAGTCTCATTCTAAGGTTTGTCTAAGTTCGTACCAAGTTAGTCCAAGTTCATCCCAAGTTAGTCTCTTTCTAAGGACGAACTTAGACAAACCTTAGAATAAGACTAACGAGACTAACTTGGGATGAACAAAGACAATCTTTAGTCTCATTCTAAGGTTTGTCTAAGTTCGTCCCAAGTTAGTCTAAGTTCATCCCACGTTTGTCTCTTTCTAAGGACGAACTTAGACAAACCTTAGAATGAGACTAACGAGACTAATTTGGGACGAACAAAGACAAACTTTTGTCACATTCTAAGGTTTGTCTAAGTTCGTCCCAAGTTTGTCAAAGTTTGTCCCAAGTTAGTCTATTTCTAAGGACGAACTTAGACAAACCTTAGAATGAGACGAACGAGACTAACTTGGGAAGAACAAGGCCAAACATTAGTGTCATTCTAAGGTTAGTCTAAGTTCGTCCCAAGTTAGTCTATTTTTAAGGACGAACTTAGATAAACCTTAGAATGAGACTAAGAGACTAACTTGGGACGAACAAAGACAAACTTTAGTCTCATTCTAAGGTTTGTCTAAGTTCGTCCCAAGTTAGTCTAAGTTCGTCCCAAGTTAGTCTCTTTCTAAGGACGAACTTAGCCAAACCTTAGAATGAGACTAACGAGACTAACGAGACTAACTTGGGACGAACAAAGACAAACTTTAGTCTCATTCTAAGGTTTGTCTAAGTTCGTCCCAAGTTTGTCAAAGTTTGTCCCAAGGTAGTCTATTTCTAAGGAAGAACTTAGATAAACCTTAGAATGAGATTAACGAGACTAACTTGGGACGAACAAAAAAAAACTTTAGTCTCATTCTAAGGCTTGTCTAAGTTCGTCCCAAGTTAGTCTAAGTTCGTTCCACGTTTGTCTCTTTCTAAGGAAGAACTTAGGCAAACATTAGAATGAGAGTAAGAGACTACCTTTGAACGAACAAAGACAAACTTGAGTCTCATTCTAAGGTTTGTCTAAATTCGTCCCAAGTTTCTCTCTCTCTAAGGACGAACTTAGACAAACCTTAGAATGAGACTAACGGGACTAACTTTGGACGAACAAAGACAAACTTTAGTCTCATTCTAAGGTTTGTCTAAGTTCATCCCAAGTTTCTCAAAGTTCATCCCAAGTTAGTCTATTTCTAAGGATGAACTTAGATAAACCTTAGAATGAGAGTAACGAGACTAACTTGAGACGAACAAAGACAAACTTTAGTCTCATTCTAAGGTTTGTCAAAGTTCATCCCAAGTTAGTCTATTTCTAAGGATGAACTTACACAAACCTTAGAATAAGACTAACGAGGCTAATTTGGGACGAACAAAGACAAACTTTAGTCTCATTCTAAGGTTTGTCTAAATTCATCCCAAGTCAGTCTATTTCTAAGGACAAACTTAGATAAACCTTAGAATGAGACTAGCGAGACTAACTTGGTACGAACAAAGACAAACTCTAGTCTCATTTTAAGGTTTGTCTAAGTTCGTCCCAAGTTAGTGTAAGTTCGTCCCACGTTCGTCTCTTTCTAAGGAATAACTTAGACAACCCTTAGAATGAGACTAACGAGACTAACTTGGGACGAACAAAGACAAACTTTAGTCTCATTCTAAGGTTTGTCTAAGTTCGTCCCAAGTTAGTCTAAGTTCGTCCCACGTTTGTCTCTTTCTAAGAACGAACTTAGACAAACCTTAGAATGAGACTAACGAGACTAATTTGGGACGAACAAAGACAAACTTTAGTCTCATTCTAAGGTTTGTCTAAGTTCGTCCCAAGTTTGTCAAAGTTCGTCCCAAGTTAGTCTATTTCTAAGGATGAACTTAGATAAACCTTAGAATGAGACTAAGAGACTAACTTTGGACGAACAAAGACAAAGTTTAGTCTCATTCTAAGGTTTGTCTAAGTTCTTCCCAAGTTAGTCTAAGTTCGTGCCAAGTTAGTCTCTTTCTAAGGACGAACTTAGATAAACCTTAGAATGAGACTAACGAGACTAACTTGGGACGAACAAAGACAAACTTTAGTCTCATTCTAAGGTTTGTCTAAGTTCGTCCCAAGTTTGTCAAAGTTCGTCCTAAGGTAGTCTATTTCTAAGGACGAACTTAGATAAACCTTAGAATGAGAGTAACGAGACTAACTTGAGACAAACAAAGACAAACTTTAGTCTCATTCTAAGGTTTGTCAAAGTTCATCCCAAGTTAGTCTATTTCTAAGGACGAACTTATACAAATCTTAGAATGAGATTAACGAGACTAACTTCGGACGAACAAAGATAAACTTTAGTTTCATTCTAAGGTTTGTCTAAGTTCGTCCCAAGGTAGTCTATTTCTAAGGATGAACTTATATAAACCTTAGAATGAGACTAAAGAGACTAAATTGGGACGAACAAAGACAAACTTTAGTGTCATTCTAAGGTTGTCTAAGTTCGTCCCAAGTCAGTCTATTTCTAAGGACGAACTTAGATAAACCTTAGAAGTAGACTAACGAGACTAACTTGGGACGAACAAAGACAAACTTTAGTCTCAGTCTAAGGTTTGTCTAAGTTCATCCCAAGTTAGTCTAAGTTCGTCCCACGTTCGTCTCTTTCCAAGGGATAACTTAGACAAACCTTAGAATGAGACTAACGAGACTCACTTGAGACGAACAAAGACAAACTTTAGTCTCATTCTAAGGTTTGTCGAAGTTCATCCCAAGTTTCTCAAAGTCCATCCCAATTTAGTCCATTTCTAAGGATGAACTTAGATAAACCTTAGAATGAGAGTAACGAGACTAACTTTGGACGAACAAAGACAAACTTTAGTCACATTTTAAGGTTTGTCTAAGTTCGTCCCAAGTTAGTCTATTTCTAAGGACAAACTTAGATAAACCTTAGAATGAGACTAACGAGACTAACTTGGTACGAACAAAGACAAACTTTAGTCTCATTCTAAGGTTTGTCTAAGTTCGTACCAAGTTAGTCTAAGTTCGTCCCACGTTCGTCTCTTTCTAAGGGATAACTTAGACAAACCTTAGAATGAGACTAACGAGACTAACTTGGGACGAACAAAGACAAACTTTAGTCTCATTCTAAGGTTTGTCTAAGTTCGTCCCAAGTTAGTCTATGTTCGTCCCACGTTTGTCTCTTTCTAAGAACGAACTTAGACAAAACTTAAAATGAGACTAACGAGACTAATTTGGGGCGAACAAAGACAGACTTTAGTCTCATTCTAAGGTTTGTCTAAGTTCGTCCCAAGTTTCTCAAAGTTCGTCCCAAGTTAGTCTATTTGTAAGGATGAACTTAGATAAACCTTAGAATGAGACTAAGAGACTAACTTGGGACGAACAAAGACAAAGTTTAGTCTCATTCTAAGGTTTGTCCAAGTTCGTCCCAAGTTAGTCTAAGTTCGTGCCAAGTTAGTCTCTTTCTAAGGACGAACTTAGCCAAACCTTAGAATGAGACTAACGAGACTAACTTGGGACGAACAAAGATAAACTTTAGTCTCATTCTAAGGTTTGTCTAAGTTCGTCCCAAGTTTGTCAAAGTTCGTCCTAAGGTAGTCTATTTCTAAGGACGAACTTAGATAAACCTTAGAATGAGAGTAATGAGACTAACTTGAGACAAACTAAGACAAACTTTAGTCTCATTCTAAGGTTTATCAAAGTTAATCCCAAGTTAGTCTATCTCTAAGGACGAACTTATACAAACCTTAGAATGAGACTAACGAGACTAACTTGGGACGAACAAAGACAAACTTTTGTTTCATTCTAAGGTTTGTCTAAGTTCGTCCCAAGGTAGTCTATTTCTAAGGACGAACTTAGATAAACCTTAGAATGAGACTAACGAGACTAAATTGGGATGAACAAAGACAAACTTTAGTCTCATTCTAAGGTTAGTCTAAGTTTAACCCCAAGTTAGTCTATTTCTAAGGACGAACTTAGATAAACCTTAGAATGAGACTAAGAGACTAACTTGGGACGAACAAAGACAAACTTTAGTCTCATTCTAAGGTTTGTCTAAGTTCGACCCAAGTTAGTCTAAGTTCGTCCCAAGTTAGTCTCTTTCTAAGGAAGAACTTAGACAAACCTTAGAATGAGACTAACGAGACTAACTTGGGACGAACAAAGACAAACTTTAGTCTCATTCTAAGGTTTGTCTAAGTTCGTCCCAAGTTTGTCAAAGTTCGCCCCAAGGTAGTCTATTTCTTAGGACGAACATAGATTAACCTTAGAATGAGACTAACGAGACTAACTTGGGACAAACAAAGACACATTTTAGTCTCATTTTAAGGTTTGTCTAAGTTCGTCCCAAGTTAGTCTAAGTTCGTTCAACGTTTGTCTCTTTCTAAGGAAGAACTTAGACAAACCTTAGAATGAGAGTAAGAGACTACCTTTGGACGAACAAAGACAAACTTGAGTCTCATTCTAAGGTTTGTCTAAGTTCGTCCCAAGTAAGTCTCTTTCTAAGGACGAACTTAGACAAACCTTAGAATGAGACTAACGAGACTAACTTTGGACGAACAAAGACAAACTTTAGTCTCATTCTAAGATTTGTCTAAGTTTGTTCCAAGTTAGTCTAAGTTCGTCCCACGTTTGTCTCTTTCTAAGAACGAACTAAGACAAACCTTAGAATGAGACTAACGAGACTAATTTGGGACGAACAAAGACAAACTTTAGTCTCATTCTAAGGTTTGTCTAAGTTCGTCCTAAGTTTGTCAAAGTTCGTCCCAAGTTAGTCTATTTCTAAGGATGAACTTAGACAAACCTTAGAATGAGACTAACGAGACTAACTTGGGATGAACAAAGACAAACTTTAGTCTCATTCTAAGGTTTGTCTAAGTTCGTCCCAAGTTAGTCTAAGTTAGTCCCACGTTTGTCTCTTTCTAAGAACGAACTTAGACAAACCTTAGAATGAGACTAACGAGACTAATTTGGGACGAACAAAGACAAACTTTAGTCTCATTCTAAGGTTTGTCTAAGTTCGTCCCAAGTTTGTTAAAGTTCGTCCCAATTTAGTCTATTTCTAAGGACGAACTTAGATAAACCTTAGAATGAGACTAAGAGACGAACTTGGGATGAACAAAGACAAACTTTAGTCTCATTCTATGGTTTGTCTAAGTTCGTCCCAAGTTAGTCTAAGTTCGTGCCAAGTTAGTCTCTTTCTAAGGACGAACTTAGACAAACCTTACAATTAGACTAACGAGACTAACTTGGGACGAAAAAAGACAAACTTTAGTCTCACTCTAAGGTTTGTCTAAGTTCGTCCCTAGTTTGTCAAAGTTCGTCCCAAGATAGTTTATTTCTAAGGATGAACTTAGATAAACCTTAGAATGAGAGTAACGAGACTAACTTGAGACAAACAAAGATAAACTTTTGTCTCATTCTAAGGTTTGTCAAAGTTCATCCCAAGTTAGTCTATTTCTAAGGACGAACTTATACAAACCTTTGAATGAGACTAATGAGACTACCTTGGGACAAACAAAGACAAACTTTAGTCTCATTCTAAGGTTTGTCTCAGTTCGTCCCAAGGTAGTCTATTTCTAAGGACGAACTTAGATAAACCATAGAATGAGACTAGCGAGACTAACTTCGGACGAACAAAGACAAACTTTAGTCTCATTCTAAGGTTTGTCTAAGTTCGTCCCAAGTTAGTCTAAGTTCGGTCCACGTTTGTCTCTTTCTAATGAAGAACTTAGACAAACCATAGAATGAGACTAAGGAGACTAACTTGGGATGAACAAAGACAAACTTTAGTCTCATTCTAAGGTTTGTCTAAGTTCGTCCCAAGTTTGTCAAAGTTCGTCCCAAGTTAGTCTATATCTAAGGACGAACTTAGACAAACCTTAAAATGAGACTAACGAGACTAACTTGGGAAGAACAAAGACAAACATTAGTCTCATTCAAAGGTTAGTCTAAGTTCGTCCTAAGTTAGACTATTTTTAAGAACGAACTTAGATAAATCTTAGAATGAGACTAAGAGACTAACTTGGGACGAACAAAGACAAAATTTAGTCTCATTCTAAGGTTTGTCTAAGTTTGTCCCAAGTTAGTCTAAGTTCGTCCCAAGTTAGTCTCTTTCTAAGGATGAACTTAGACAAGCTTTAGAATGAGACTAACGAGACTAACTTGGGATGAACAAAGATAAACTTGTTAGAATTGAGAGACTAAGAGAGTATTGGAATAGAGAGAATAGAGAGAATAGAAAGAGAGCAAAATCAGATTTACTTTCTTGTATTCAACTTGATAAAATATACAAGCTTATATAGAGGCTAGATCAACCATTTAATATCAACTCTCAACTACATCCTAACAGCTCTTTTCTCATTTAATGCTAACTCCCAACAGCTCTTCATTTGAATATTTGAATGAGCTCTTGGATAGTTATATTCTTGAATAGAGTTAATCTCGGATATAGTCTTCCTGTCAATACTCCACCTCAAGCTTGACAACCAGAACTTGTTAAGCTTGGAACCATGAAGACTTGCCTCATTAAAAACCTAAGTATGTAAAACCTCATGGGATGAAACCATACTTAGGGAAAAAGAGTGCAAACCCTCATGGCCTAGGGACTCATGACAGATGAATGCTTGTGAGTCCAAGTTTTGAATTGATGAACTTGCACACCTTTGAGCTTGCAGCTTTGGTGAAGATGTCTGCCAACTGATCTCCACTTCTTGTATAACATGGAAGAATCACTCCTTGCTCCACCATTTGCCTAACTTTGTGGCAGTCAACTTCAATGTACTTGGTCCTTTCATGGAACACTGAGTTGGATGCAATGTGTATGGCTGCTTGATTGTCACAATGCATGGTGATTGGTGTTGGAGACTCGATGCCTAAGTCCTTGAGCAAAGCCTTTATCCATATGAGTTCATTGATGAGCTTCCTCATTGCTCTATATTCTACTTCAGCACTTGAGCATGAGATCACCTTTTGCTTCTTGCTCTTCCAAGTAACTAAGTTGCCTCCAATGAATGTGCAATATCCTGTGGTAGACTTCCTATCCACTCTATCTCCAGCCCAATCAGCATCACAATAACCCAAAATCTCAATGCTTCCATTGCACCCCATCCATATACCTTGACCGGGTGAGCCTTTGAGGTATCTAAGGAGCCTCTCCACCATATGCCAATGATGCATCTTTGGTTTTTGCATATGTTGGCTCACCTGATTCATAGCAAAGAAAATATCAGGTCTAGAAATGGTTAAATAGATGAGTTTACCAACCATCCATCTATATTGCTTGAAGTCTTCAAATGGCCTATCTTCAATCTCCCCCTCTCTAGATACTTTGTAGCCTTCCTCAAGGGGTGTATTGGCTGGCTTTGCTCCAAGTTTTCCTGCCTCACACAAAAGATCAAGTGTGTACTTCCTTTGGGATAAGAAGAGCCCCTCTTTTGATTGGCATACTTCAATTCCAAGGAAGTACTTTAGCTTACCCAAATCTTTAATATCAAATACAGTTTTTAAGAAAACTTTGGTAGCATTTATACCTGCCTTGTCACTCCCTGTGATGATGATATCATCAACATACACAAGGATGACAACTCTACCTTTTGGACCACAGAGGTTGACGAGGGTGTGATCAGCTTCTGACCTCTTGAAACCTCTCTTTATAAGAGTTGAACTCAGCTTGTGGTACCAAGCTCTTGGTGATTGCTTCAAGCCATAAATTGCCTTCTTTAATCTAACCACTTTCCCTGGCTTGACTGAGTCTTCTAGGCCAGGAGGGGGAAGCATATAGACCTCTTCATCCAGTTCTCCTTGGAGAAAAGCATTTTTGACATCCATCTGCCATAATTCCCACTCAAGGTTGGTTGCAAGTGAAAGGATGATCCTTATCGTAGGTAGCTTGGCCACTGGAGCAAATGTATCAAGATAGTCTTCTCCATATGTTTGAGTGAGTCCTCTTGCTACCAATCTTGCCTTGTGCCTTTCAATCTGTCCATCACTCTTGTATTTGATTGTGAAGACCCACTTGCTTGACACTGCCTTCTTTCCTTTGGGAAGATCAGACTCATACAAAGTGCCATTTACATCCATTGCCTTGGTTTCGTCGCAAATAGCTTCCCTCCACAACTTATGCTCTTTAACTTCATCATAGGATCTTGGTACATGTCGTTCATCCATTTTGCTAATGAACACTTGATGTTCTTGAGGGAAATGAGCCAAAAAACACATAGCTTGAATAGGGTGAGCTACAGCCATGTTGTTGTAGAACACCCTTGTGTTTACCCAATTGGAACGATCATTCCTCACCCTTGTGCTTCTCCTAAGAGGTTGCACTTCTTCAAGCTCTTTACCTTGATGCTCTTCATCATTCGGAGCAAAGTCTGAATCATCTTGGGCTCCATCTTGATCATGACTAGATGAGCCAGCTTCTTGTGGCTCTACTTGTGCTTCATCTTGATCACCATCTTGATCATGACTAGATGAGTCAACTTCTTGTGGCTCCACCTGTGCTTCATCTTGATTTCCCCCCTCGTGATCAGGATGTGGTAATTCCTCAGTCTCTTGAGGGGTCATAGGAGTAGGAACTTTCTGTGTTCCCCCCTGATCCTTGGGCAAATTTAGCCCAAAGCCCTCCAAGATGATCCTTAGGTTCGTGGCTCTATCCGATTGTACTTCAGGTAGGTTCTTTAGATCATCCCAACTCCTACTCTCGTAGTACCCCTTTGCCTCCACTAACTTTACATCTCGAGACACTAAGACTTTCCGTGCTACCGGATCATAGCACTTGTATCCCTTTTGAGTTGTTGAGTATCCAATGAACATTGCCTTTGTACTCTTAGCTTCTAGTTTGATTCTTTGTTCCCCTAGGATTAGCTCAAAACAAAGACACCCAAATACTCTTAAGTGATTAATGGAAGGTTTGGATTTGTTGAGTACCTCATAGGGAGATAAGTCATCAAGACTCCTTTTTGGAATTCTGTTGATGAGGTAAGAAGCTGTCATCACAGCATGTCCCCAAAACCTCTTTGGCACATTGGTATGGAACATCATGGACCTCGCTATCTCCATTAAGTTCCTATTCTTCCTCTCCGTCACGCCATTCTGTTAAGGGGTATAAGGGTAGCTTGTTTGATGTATAATCACATGATTAGCCAAATGTTGCTTGAAAGTATTGCTAGTGTATTCCCCACCATTATCTGATCTGAAAACTTTTATCTTGGCATTGAACTGGTTAGTAATATAGTTCTTAAAATTCATAAAAGCCTCTAGAACTCTATCCTTTGATTGGATTAATGTTAGCCAAGTATACTTAGATTTTTCATCAATGAATGTGACAAAGTACTTATGGTTTTCTCTAGACAGACAAGGTGCAGTCCATACATCAGAATGCACAAGATCAAAACAATTCCTATAAGTAGTAATTGATCTTGGAAATACTGATTTGCAATGTTTTCCCAAAATACAAGCCTCGCAATCATCATTCTTAAAAGAAACACTAGGCAACATCAAGTTTAGAGCTCTAGTATGTGGATGTCCTAATCTAGCATGCCACATTGTATCATTGGCCAAATAAGAGCTAAAAGCACAATTCAAGTCAGATAGGGGCTTAGTGTCTTCAAGCAAATATAAGCCTTCTTAGGTTACTCCTTTTCCAAGTAACTGATGACTCTTAATGTCCTGAAATTTCACATCATTAGGACTAAAGATAACATTGCAATCCAAATCAGTTGCAACCTTTTTAACGGATAACAAGTTAGATGTAAAACTAGGCATATAAAAAGCTCTAGACTTCTTATCAAATAGATTAAGGTTTCCAACACCCTTAATAGGTATTTTATCACCATTTGCAATTACCACATTTCCTAAGGCAGGCTCAACATCATTAATCAACTTAGAGTTACTAATCATGTGATGAGAGGCTCCTGAATCTATAATCAATGATTTAGAAATGTTTGATGCAATGAATGATTTACCAAGTGTGTTACCAAGGTTCTCCTTGAGAGCTTTGATGAGTGCATCAAGATCTGATCTCCTGATCATCCCATCCTCAGTGCTCTTCAAGGCAGTCAAGGCTTTCCCTTCTTCCTCATTAGAGTGGTGAGCTCTTGCATCCTTGAACTTGTTTGGTATTCAAGTGAGGGTGAAGGATCCATCATTTGTCCTTCATGTGCCCCTTTTTCTTGCAAAACTCACAAGTAAAGACCTTCCTCTCCTCTGATTTATACACCACCTTGTTGGCTTGAGCTGCTTCAGCTTCGTTAGCCATGGAGAGTTCTCCTTTTCCTCCAAAAAGACCAAGAGAACCTTGCTCCTTTTGGATTTGAGCACACATTTCTTCAAGTGGTTGAAGCTTGTCAGCCCTCAAGATGTGTTTGGTCAGGTCATTGTAGGTTGGGTTCAAGGTTAGAAGTAGCCCAAACACCTTGTCTTGCTCCCTTCTTTCATTAATAGTTGCTGGATCAATGGTGCTTGGTCTAAGCATTTCCAGCTCAGCCCATAAGGACCTAAATTTCCCGAAGTGTTGGGTGAACTCCATGTCTTCTTGGCTTAGGTTGTTGATGGCCTTCTTGACCTCAAACACCCTGCTCAAGTTGGATGTGTTTCCATACACTGTTTGGAGTGTATCCCAAAGGTCTTTCGCTGTCTCGCAATAGGAATATGCCTCTAAGATTGATGCTTCAAGAGAGTTTTGAATGATGGACAGAACCATCAAGTCTTCTTGAATCCACCTATCCTTATCAACAGGGACAATCTCCGTATCATCTTCTTGTTGGACAATTTGGCTATGAGCATCACTCTTGGTGATATGACTCCATAGACCTCTTCCTCCCAGGGCTGTTTTGATCATTCTTGACCATAGCAAGTAATTCACTCCCTTGAGAGTCCCCGGAATGACCACAGATTTGGTATCCATCTTGGATGAGCGTGTGGTTTGATTTCCAAAAAAATGAATGAAAGAGAATAAGAGTATGCTGCGGAATTTGGATCAATGCTGCTGATACCATGTTAGAATTGAGAGACTAAGAGAGTATTGGAATAGAGAGAATAGAGAGAATATAAAGAGAGCAAAATCAGATTTACTTTCTTGTATTCAACTTGATAAAATATACAAGCTTATATAGAGGCTAGATCAACTATTTAATATCAACTCTCAACTACATCCTAACAGCTCTTTTCTCATTTAATGCTAACTCCCAATAGCTCTTCATTAGAATATTTGAATGAGCTCTTGGATAGTTAAATTCTTGAATAGAGTTAATCTTGGATATAGTCTTCCTGTCAATAAAACTTTAGTCTCATTCTATGGTTTGTCCAAGTTCGTCCCAAGTTTGTAAAAGTTCGCCCCAAGTTAGTCTATTTCTAAGGACGAACTTAGATAAACTTTAGAATGAGAGTAACGAGACTAACTTGAGACGAACAAAGACAAACTTTAGTCTCATTCTAAGGTTTGTCAAAGTTCGTCCCAAGTTACTCTATTTCTAAGGACGAACTTATACAAACCTTAGAATGAGACTAACAAGACTAACTTGGGACGAACAAAGACAAACTTTAGTCTTATTCTAAGGTTTGTCTAAGTTCGTCCCAAGTTAGTCTAAGTTTGCCCCACGTTTGTCTGTTTCTAAGGACAAACTTAGACGAACCTTAGAATGAGACTAACGAGACTAACTTGGGACGAACAAAGACAAACTTTAGTCTCATTCTAAGGTTTGTCTAAGTTCGTCCCAAGTTTGTCAAAGTTTGTCCCTAGTTAGTCTATTTCTAAGGCGAACTTAGACAAACCATAGAATGAGACTAACGAGACTAACTTGGGAAGAACAAAGACAAACATTAGTCTCATTCTAAGGTTAGTCTAGGTTCGTCCAAAGTTAGTCTATTTCTAAGAACGAACTTAGATAAACCTTAGAATGAGACTAAGAGACTACCTTGGGACGAAAAATGACAAACTTTAGTCTCATTCTAAGGTTTGTCTAAGTTCGTCCCAAGTTAGTCTCTTTCTAAGGATGAACTTTGACAATCCTTAGAATGAGACTAACGAGACTAACTTGGGACGAACAATGACAAACTTTAATCTCATTCTAAGGCTTGTCTAAGTTTGTCCCAAGTTTCTCAAAGTTCATCCCAAGTTAGTCTATTTCTAAGGATGAACCTAGATAAACCTTAGAATGAGAGTAACGAGACTAACTTGAGACGAACAAAGACAAACTTTAGTCTCATTCTAAGGTTTGTCAAAGTTCATCCCAAGTTAGTCTATTTCTAAGGACGAACTTACACAACCCTTAGAATAAGACTGACGAGACTAATTTGGGATGAACAAAGACAAACTTTAGTCTCATTCTAAGGTTTGTTTAAGTTCATCCCAAGTCAGTCTATTTCTACGGACGAACTTAGATAAACCTTAGAAGTAGACTAACGAGACTAACTTGGGACGAACAAAGACAAACTTTAGTCTCATTCTAAGGTTTGTCTAAGTTTGTCCCAAGTTAGTCTAAGTTCATCCCACGTTCGTCTCTTTCTAAGGGATAACTTAGACAAATCTTATAATGAGACTAACGAGACTAACTTGGGACGAACAAAGACAAACTTTAGTCTCATTCTAAGGTTTGTGTGAGTTCATCCCAAGTTTCTCAAAGTTCATCCCAAGTTAGTCCATTTCTAAGGATGAACTTAGATAAACCTTAGAATGAGAGTAACGAGACTAACTTGAGACGAACAAAGACAAACTTTAGTCTCATTCTAAGGTTTGTCTAAGTTCGTCGCACGTTCGTCTCTTTCTATGGGATAACTTAGACAAATCTTAGAATGAGACTAACGAGACTAACTTGGGACGAACAAAGACAAACTTTAGTCTCATTCTAAGGTTTGTCTAAGTTCGTCCCAAGTTTGTCAACGTTCGTCCCAAGGTAGTCTATTTCTTAGGACGAACTTAGATTAACCTTAGAATGAGACTAACGAGACTAACTTGGGACGAACAAAGACAAACTTTAGCCTCATTTTAAGGTTTGTCTAAGTTCGTCCCAAGTGAGTCAAAGTTCATTCCACGTTTGTCTCTTTCTAAGGAAGAACTTAGACAAACCTTAGAATGAGAGTAAGAGACTACCTTTGGACGAACAAAGACAAACTTGAGTCTCATTCTAAGGGTTGTCTAAGTTCGTCCCAAGTTAGTCTCTTTCTAAGGACGAACTTAGACAAACCTTAGAATGAGACTAACGAGACTAACTTTGGACGAACAAAGACAAACTTTAGTCTCATTCTAAGGTTTGTCTAAGTTCGTCCCAAGTTAGTCTAAGTTCGTCCCACGTTTGTCTCTTTCTAAGAACGAACTAAGGCAAACCTTAGAATGAGACTAACGAGACTAATTTGGGACGAACAAAGACAAACTTTAGTCTCATTCTAAGGTTTGTCTAAGTTCGTCCCAAGTTTGTTAAAGTTCGTCCCAAGTTAGTCTATTTCTAAGGATGAACTTAGATAAACCTTAGAATGAGACTAAGAGACTAACTTTGGACGAACAAAGACAAAGTTTAGTCTCATTCTAAGGTTTGTCTAAGTTCGTCCCAAGTTAGTCTAAGTTCGTGCCAAGTTAGTCTCTTTCTAACGACGAACTTAGATAAACCTTAGAATGAGACTAACGAGACTAACTTGGGACGAACAAAGACAAACTTTAGTCTCATTCTAAGGTTTGTCTAAGTTCGTCCCAAGTTTGTCAAAGTTCGTCCTAAGGTAGTCTATTTCTAAGGACGAACTTAGATAAACCTTAGAATGAGAGTAACGAGACTAACTTGAGACAAACAAAGACAAACTTTAGTCTCATTCTAAGGTTTGTCAAAGTTCATCCCAAGTTAGTCTATTTCTAAGGACAAACTTATACAAATCTTAGAATGAGACTAACGAGACTAACTTCGGATGAACAAAGACAAACTTTAGTTTCATTCTAAGGTTTGTCTAAGTTCGTCCCAAGGTAGTCTATTTCTAAGGACGAACTTATATAAACCTTAGAATGAGACTAACGAGACTAAATTGGGACGAACAAAGACAAACTTTAGTGTCATTCTAAGGTTGTCTAAGTTCGTCCCAAGTCAGTCTATTTCTAAGGACGAACTTAGATAAACCTTAGAAGTAGACTAACGAGACTAACTTGGGATGAACAAAGACAAACTTTAGTCTCATTCTAAGGTTTGTCTAAGTTCGTCCCAAGTTAGTCTAAATTCGTCCCACGTTCGTCTCTTTCCTAGGGATAACTTAGACAAACCTTAGAATGAGACTAACGAGACTCACTTGAGACGAACAAAGACAAACTTTAGTCTCATTCTAAGGTTTGTCTAAGTTCATCCCAAGTTTCTCAAAGTCCATCCCAATTTAGTCCATTTCTAAGGATGAACTTAGATAAACCTTAGAATGAGAGTAACGAGACTAACTTTGGACGAACAAAGACAAACTTTAGTCACATTTTAAGGTTTGTCTAAGTTCGTCCCAAGTTAATCTATTTCAAAGGACAAACTTAGATAAACCTTAGAATAAAACTAACGAGACTAACTTGGTACGAACAAAGACAAACTTTAGTCTCATTCTAAGGTTTGTCTAAGTTCGTCCCAAGTTAGGCTAAGTTCGTCCTACGTTCGTCTCTTTCTAAGGGATAACTTAGACAAACCTTAGAATGAGACTAACGAGACTAACTTGGGACGAACAAAGACAAACTTTAGTCTCATTCTAAGGTTTGTCTAAGTTCGTCCCAAGTTAGTCTAAGTTCATCCCACGTTTGTCTCTTTCTAAGAACGAACTTAGACAAAACTTAAAATGAGACTAACGAGACTAATTTGGGGAGAACAAAGACAGACTTTAGTCTCATTCTAAGGTTTGTCTAAGTTCGTCCCAAATTTGTCAAAGTTCGTCCCAAGTTAGTCTATTGGTAAGGATGAACTTAGATAAACCTTAGAATGAGACTAATAGACTAACTTGGGACGAACAAAGACAAAGTTTAGTCTCATTCTAAGGTTTGTCCAAGTTCGTCCCATGTTAGTCTAAGTTCGTGCCAAGTTAGTCTCTTTCTAAGGACGAACTTAGACAAACCTTAGAATGAGACTAACGAGACAAACTTGGGACGAACAAAGACAAAGTTTAGTCTCATTCTAAGGTTTGTCCAAGTTCGTCCCAAGTTAGTCTAAGTTCGTCCTAAGGTAGTCTATTTCTAAGGACGAACTTAGATAAACCTCAGAATGAGAGTAATGAGACTAACTTGAGACAAACTAAGACAAACTTTAGTCTCATTCTAAGGTTTATCAAAGTTAATCCCAAGTTAGTCTATCTCTAAGGTTGAACTTATACAAACCTTAGAATGAGACTAACGAGACTAACTTGGGACGAACAAAGACAAACTTTTGTTTCATTCTAAGGTTTGTCTAAGTTCATCCCAAGTTTCTCAAAGTTCATCCCAAGTTAGTCCATTTCTAAGGATGAACTTAGATAAACCTTAGAATGAGAGTAACGAGACTAACTTGAGACGAACAAAGACAAACTTTAGTCTCATTCTAAGGTTTGTCTAAGTTCGTCGCACGTTCGTCTCTTTCTATGGGATAACTTAGACAAATCTTAGAATGAGACTAACGAGACTAACTTGGGACGAACAAAGACAAACTTTAGTCTCATTCTAAGGTTTGTCTAAGTTCGTCCCAAGTTTGTCAACGTTCGTCCCAAGGTAGTCTATTTCTTAGGACGAACTTAGATTAACCTTAGAATGAGACTAACGAGACTAACTTGGGACGAACAAAGACAAACTTTAGCCTCATTTTAAGGTTTGTCTAAGTTCGTCCCAAGTGAGTCAAAGTTCATTCCACGTTTGTCTCTTTCTAAGGAAGAACTTAGACAAACCTTAGAATGAGAGTAAGAGACTACCTTTGGACGAACAAAGACAAACTTGAGTCTCATTCTAAGGGTTGTCTAAGTTCGTCCCAAGTTAGTCTCTTTCTAAGGACGAACTTAGACAAACCTTAGAATGAGACTAACGAGACTAACTTTGGACGAACAAAGACAAACTTTAGTCTCATTCTAAGGTTTGTCTAAGTTCGTCCCAAGTTAGTCTAAGTTCGTCCCACGTTTGTCTCTTTCTAAGAACGAACTAAGGCAAACCTTAGAATGAGACTAACGAGACTAATTTGGGACGAACAAAGACAAACTTTAGTCTCATTCTAAGGTTTGTCTAAGTTCGTCCCAAGTTTGTCAAAGTTCGTCCCAAGTTAGTCTATTTCTAAGGATGAACTTAGATAAACCTTAGAATGAGACTAAGAGACTAACTTTGGACGAACAAAGACAAAGTTTAGTCTCATTCTAAGGTTTGTCTAAGTTCGTCCCAAGTTAGTCTAAGTTCGTGCCAAGTTAGTCTCTTTCTAACGACGAACTTAGATAAACCTTAGAATGAGACTAACGAGACTAACTTGGGACGAACAAAGACAAACTTTAGTCTCATTCTAAGGTTTGTCTAAGTTCGTCCCAAGTTTGTCAAAGTTCGTCCTAAGGTAGTCTATTTCTAAGGACGAACTTAGATAAACCTTAGAATGAGAGTAACGAGACTAACTTGAGACAAACAAAGACAAACTTTAGTCTCATTCTAAGGTTTGTCAAAGTTCATCCCAAGTTAGTCTATTTCTAAGGACAAACTTATACAAATCTTAGAATGAGACTAACGAGACTAACTTCGGATGAACAAAGACAAACTTTAGTTTCATTCTAAGGTTTGTCTAAGTTCGTCCCAAGGTAGTCTATTTCTAAGGACGAACTTATATAAACCTTAGAATGAGACTAACGAGACTAAATTGGGACGAACAAAGACAAACTTTAGTGTCATTCTAAGGTTGTCTAAGTTCGTCCCAAGTCAGTCTATTTCTAAGGACGAACTTAGATAAACCTTAGAAGTAGACTAACGAGACTAACTTGGGATGAACAAAGACAAACTTTAGTCTCATTCTAAGGTTTGTCTAAGTTCGTCCCAAGTTAGTCTAAATTCGTCCCACGTTCGTCTCTTTCCTAGGGATAACTTAGACAAACCTTAGAATGAGACTAACGAGACTCACTTGAGACGAACAAAGACAAACTTTAGTCTCATTCTAAGGTTTGTCTAAGTTCATCCCAAGTTTCTCAAAGTCCATCCCAATTTAGTCCATTTCTAAGGATGAACTTAGATAAACCTTAGAATGAGAGTAACGAGACTAACTTTGGACGAACAAAGACAAACTTTAGTCACATTTTAAGGTTTGTCTAAGTTCGTCCCAAGTTAATCTATTTCAAAGGACAAACTTAGATAAACCTTAGAATAAAACTAACGAGACTAACTTGGTACGAACAAAGACAAACTTTAGTCTCATTCTAAGGTTTGTCTAAGTTCGTCCCAAGTTAGGCTAAGTTCGTCCTACGTTCGTCTCTTTCTAAGGGATAACTTAGACAAACCTTAGAATGAGACTAACGAGACTAACTTGGGACGAACAAAGACAAACTTTAGTCTCATTCTAAGGTTTGTCTAAGTTCGTCCCAAGTTAGTCTAAGTTCATCCCACGTTTGTCTCTTTCAAAGAACGAACTTAGACAAAACTTAAAATGAGACTAACGAGACTAATTTGGGGAGAACAAAGACAGACTTTAGTCTCATTCTAAGGTTTGTCTAAGTTCGTCCCAAATTTGTCAAAGTTCGTCCCAAGTTAGTCTATTGGTAAGGATGAACTTAGATAAACCTTAGAATGAGACTAAGAGACTAACTTGGGACGAACAAAGACAAAGTTTAGTCTCATTCTAAGGTTTGTCCAAGTTCGTCCCATGTTAGTCTAAATTCGTGCCAAGTTAGTCTCTTTCTAAGGACGAACTTAGACAAACCTTAGAATGAGACTAACGAGACTAACTTGGGACGAACAAAGACAAAGTTTAGTCTCATTCTAAGGTTTGTCCAAGTTCGTCCCAAGTTAGTCTAAGTTCGTCCTAAGGTAGTCTATTTCTAAGGACGAACTTAGATAAACCTCAGAATGAGAGTAATGAGACTAACTTGAGACAAACTAAGACAAACTTTAGTCTCATTCTAAGGTTTATCAAAGTTAATCCCAAGTTAGTCTATCTCTAAGGATGAACTTATACAAACCTTAGAATGAGACTAACGAGACTAACTTGGGACGAACAAAGACAAACTTTTGTTTCATTCTAAGGTTTGTCTAAGTTCGTCCCAAGGTAGTCTATTTCTAAGGACGAACTTAGATAAACCTAAGAATGAGACTAACGAGACTAAATTGGGATGAACAAAGACAAACTTTAGTCTCATTCTAAGGTTAGTCTAAGTTTAACCCCAAGTTTGTCTATTTCTAAGGACGAACTTAGATAAACCTTAGAATGAGACTAAGAGACTAACTTGGGACGAACAAAGACAAACTTTAGTCTCATTCTAAGGTTTGTCTAAGTTCGACCCAAGTTCGTCTAAGTTCGTCCCAAGTTAGTCTATTTCTAAGGAAGAACTTAGACAAACCTTAGAATGAGACTAACGAGACTAACTTGGGACGAACAAAGACAAACTTTTGTCTCATTCTAAGGTTTGTCTAAGTTCGTCCCAAGTTTGTCAAAGTTCGCCCCAAGGTAGTATATTTCTTAGGACGAACATAGATTAACCTTAGAATGAGACTAACGAGACTAACTTGGGACAAACAAAGACAAACTTTAGTCTCATTTTAAGGTTTGTCTAAGTTCATCCCAAGTTAGTCTAAGTTCGTTCCACGTTTGTCTCTTTCTAAGGAAGAACTTAGACAAACCTTAGAATGAGAGTAAGAGACTACCTTTGGACGAACAAAGACAAACTTGAGTCTCATTCTAAGGTTTGTCTAAGTTCGTCCCAAGTTAGTCTCTTTCTAAGGACGAACTTAGACAAACCTTAGAATGAGACTAACGAGACTAACTTTGGACGAACAAAGACAAACTTTAGTCTCATTCTAAGATTTGTCTAACTTCATCCCAAGTTTCTCAAAGTACATCCCAAGTTAGTCTATTTCTAAATATGAACTTAGATAAACCTTAGAATGAGAGTAACGAGACTACCTTGAGACAAACAAAGACAAACTTTAGTCTCATTCTAAGGTTTGTCAAAGTTCATCCCAAGTTAGTCTATTTCTAAGGACGAACTTACACAAACCTTAGAATAAGACTGACGAGACTAATTTGGGACGAACAAAGACAAACTTTAGTCTCATTCTAAGGTTTGTCTAAGTTCGTCCCAAGTCAGTCTATTTCTAAGGACAAACTTAGATAAACCTTAGAATGAGACTAACGAGACTAACCTGGTACGAACAAAGACAAACTTTAGTCTCATTCTAAGGTTTGTCTAAGTTCGTCCCAAGTTAGTGTAAGTTCGTCCCACGTTCGCCTCTTTCCAAGGGATAACTTAGACAAACCTTAGAATGAGACTAACGAGACTAACTTAGGACGAACAAAGACAAACTTTAGTCTCATTTTAAGGTTTTTCTATGTTCGTCCCAAGTTAGTCTAAGTTAGTCCCACGTTTGTCTCTTTCTAAGAACGAACTTAGACAAACCTTAGAATGAGACTAACGAGACTAAATTGGGACGAACAAAGACAAACTTTAGTCTCATTCTAAGGTTTGTCTAAGTTCGTCCCAAGTTTGTTAAAGTTCGTCCCAATTTAGTCTATTTCTAAGGACGAACTTAGATAAACCTTAGAATGAGACTAAGAGACGAACTTGGGATGAACAAAGACAAACTTTAGTCTCATTCTATGGTTTGTCTAAGTTAGTCTAAGTTCGTGCCAAGTTAGTCTCTTTCTAAGGACGAACTTAGACAAACCTTACAATTAGACTAACGAGACTAACTTGGGACGAACAAAGACAAACTTTAGTCTCACTCTAAGGTTTGTCTAAGTTCGTCCCAAGTTTGTCAAAGTTCGTCGCAAGTTAGTCTATATCTAAGGACGAACTTAGACAAACCTTAGAATGAGACTAACGAGACTAACTTGGGAAGAACAAAGACAAACATTAGTCTCATTCAAAGGTTAGTCTAAGTTCGTCCTAAGTTAGACTATTTTTAAGAACGAACTTAGATAAATCTTAGAATGAGACTAAGAGACTAACTTGGGACGAACAAAGACAAAATTTAGTCTCATTCTAAGGTTTGTCTAGGTTTGTCTAAGTTTGTCCCAAGTTAGTCTAAGTTCGTCCCAAGTTAGTCTCTTTCTAAGGACGAACTTAGACAAACTTTAGAATGAGACTAACGAGACTAACTTGGGACGAACAAAGAAAAACTTGTTAGAGGCTAGAGAGAATAGAGAGAATAGAAAGAGAGCAAAATCAGATTTACTTTCTTGTATTCAACTTGATAAAATATACAAGCTTATATAGAGGCTAGATCAACCATTTAATATCAACTCTCAACTACATCCTAACAGCTCTTTTCTCATTTAGTGCTAACTCCCAACAGCTCTTCATTTGAATATTTGAATGAGCTCTTGGATAGTTATATTCTTGAATAGAGTTAATCTCGGATATAGTCTTCCTGTCAATACTCCACCTCAAGCTTGACAACCAGAACTTGTTAAGCTTGGAACCATGAAGACTTGCCTCATTAAAAACCTAAGTATGTAAAACCTCATGGGATGAAACCATACTTAGGGAAAAAGAGTGCAAACCCTCATGGCCTAGGGACTCATGACAGATGAATGCTTGTGAGTCCAAGTTTTGAATTAATGAACTTGCACACCTTTGAGCTTGCAGCTTTGGTGAAGATGTCTGCCAACTGATCTCCACTTCTTGTATAACATGGAAGAATCACTCCTTGCTCCACCATTTGCCTAAATTTGTGGCAGTCAACTTCAATGTGCTTGGTCCTTTCATGGAACACTGAGTTGGATGCAATGTGTATGGCTGCTTGATTGTCACAATGCATGGTGATTGGTGTTGGAGACTCGATGCCTAAGTCCTTGAGCAAAGCCTTTATCCATATGAGTTCATTGGTGAGCTTCCTCATTGCTCTATATTCTACTTCAGCACTTGAGCATGAGATCACCTTTTGCTTCTTGCTCTTCCAAGTAACTAAGTTGCCTCCAATGAATGTGCAATATCCTGTGGTAGACTTCCTATCCACTCTATCTCTAGCCCAATCAGCATCACAATAACCCACAATCTCAGTGCTTCCATTGCACCCCATCCATATACCTTGACCGGGTGAGCCTTTGAGGTATCTAAGGAGCCTCTCCACCATATGCCAATGATGCATCTTTGGTTTTTGCATATGTTGGCTCACCTGATTCACAGCAAAGCAAATATCAGGTCTAGAAATGGTTAAATAGATGAGTTTACCAACCATCCATCTATATTGCTTGAAGTCTTCAAATGGCCTATCTTCAATCTCCCCCTCTCTAGATACTTTGTAGCCTTCCTCAAGGGGTGTATTGGCTGGCTTTGCTCCAAGTTTTCCTGCCTCACACAAAAGATCAAGTGTGTACTTCCTTTGGGATAAGAAGAGCCCCTCTTTTGATTGGCATACTTCAATTCCAAGGAAGTACTTTAGCTTACCCAAATCTTTAATATCAAATACAGTTTTTAAGAAAACTTTGGTAGCATTTATACCTGCCTTGTCACTCCCTGTGATGATGATATCATCAACATACACAAGGATGACAACTCTACCTTTTGGACCACAGAGGTTGAAGAGGGTGTGATCAGCTTCTGACCTCTTGAAACCTCTCTTTATAAGAGTTGAACTCAGCTTGTGGTACCAAGCTCTTGGTGATTGCTTCAAGCCATAAATTGCCTTCTTTAATCTAACCACTTTCCCTGGCTTGACTGAGTCTTCTAGGCCAGGAGGGGGAAGCATATAGACCTCTTCATCCAGTTCTCCTTGGAGAAAAGCATTTTTGACATCCATCTGCCATAATTCCCTCTCAAGGTTGGTTGCAAGTGAAAGGATGATCCTTATCGTAGGTAGCTTGGCCACTGGAGCAAATGTATCAAGATAGTCTTCTCCATATGTTTGAGTGAATCCTCTTGCTACCAATCTTGCCTTGTGCCTTTCAATCTGTCCATCACTCTTGTGTTTGATTGTGAAGACCCACTTGCTTGACACTGCCTTCTTTCATTTGGGAAGATCAGACTCATACCAAGTGCCATTTACATCCATTGCCTTGGTTTCGTCGCAAATAGCTTCCCTCCACAACTTATGCTCTTTAACTTCATCATAGGATCTTGGTACATGTCGTTCATCCATTTTGCTAATGAACACTTGATGTTCTTGAGGGAAATGAGCCAAAAAACACATAGCTTGAATAGGGTGAGCTACAGCCATGTTGTTGTAGAACACCCTTGTGTTTACCCAATTGGAACGATCATTCCTCACCCTTGTGCTTCTCCTAAGAGGTTGCACTTCTTCAAGCTCTTTACCTTGATGCTCTTCATCATTTGGAGCAAAGTCTGAATCATCTTGGGCTCCATCTTGATCATGACTAGATGAGCCAGCTTCTTGTGGCTCTACTTGTGCTTCATCTTGATCACCATCTTGATCATGACTAGATGAGTCAGCTTCTTGTGGCTCCACCTGTGCTTCATCTTGATTTCCCCCCTCGTGATCAGGATGTGGTAATTCCTCAGTCTCTTGAGGGGTCATAGGAGTAGGAACTTTCCGTGTTCCCCCTGATCGTTGGGCAAATTTAGCCCAAAGCCCTCCAAGATGATCCTTAGGTTCGTGGCTCTATCCGATTGTACTTCAGGTAGGCTCTTTAGATCATCCCAACTCCTACTCTCGTAGTACCCCTTTGCCTCCACTAACTTTACATCTCGAGACACTAAGACTTTCCGTGCTACCGGATCATAACACTTGTATCCCTTTTGAGTTGTTGAGTAGCCAATGAACATTGCCTTTGTACTCTTAGCTTCTAGTTTGATTCTTTGTTCCCCTAGGATTAGCACAAAACAAAGACACCCAAATACTCTTAAGTGATTAATGGAAGGTTTGGATTTGTTGAGTACCTCATAGGGAGATATGTCATCAAGACTCCTTTTTGGAATTCTGTTGATGAGGTAAGAAGCTGTCATCACAGCATCTCCCCAAAACCTCTTTGGCACATTGGTATGGAACATCATGGACCTCGCTATCTCCATTAAGTTCCTATTCTTCCTCTCCGTCACGCCATTCTGTTGAGGGGTATAAGGGCAGCTTGTTTGATGTATAATCCCATGATTAGCCAAATGTTGCTTGAAAGTATTGCTAGTGTATTCCCCACCATTATCTGATCTGAAAACTTTTATCTTGGCATTGAACTGGTTAGTAATATAGTTCTTAAAATTCATAAAGCCTCTAGAACTCTATCCTTTGATTGGATTAATGTTAGCCAAGTATACTTAGATTTTTCATCAATGAATGTGACAAAGTACTTATGGTTTTCTCTAGACAGACAAGGTGCATTCCATACATCAGAATGCACAAGATCAAAACAATTCCTATAAGTAGTAATTGATCTTGGAAATACTGATTTGCAATGTTTTCCCAAAATACAAGCCTCGCAATCATCATTCTTAAAAGAAACACTAGGCAACATCAAGTTTAGAGCTCTAGTATGTGGATGTCCTAATCTAGCATGCCACATTGTATCATTGGCCAAATAAGAGCAAAAAGCACAATTCAAGTCAGATAGGGGCTTAGTGTCTTCAAGCAAATATAAGCCTTCTTAGGTTACTCCTTTTCCAAGTAACTGATGACTCTTAATGTCCTGAAATTTCACATCATTAGGACTAAAGATAACATTGCAATCCAAATCAGTTGCAACCTTTTTAACGGATAACAAGTTAGATGTAAAACTAGGCACATAAAAAGCTCTAGACTTCTTATCAAATAGATTAAGGTTTCCAACACCCTTAATAGGTATTTTATCACCATTTGCAATTACCACATTTCCTAAGGCAGGCTCAACATCATTAATCAACTTAGAGTTACTAATCATGTGATGAGAGGCTCCTGAATCTATAATCAATGATTTAGAAATGTTTGATGCAATGAATGATTTACCAAGTGTGTTACCAAGGTTCTCCTTGAGAGCTTTGATGAGGGCATCAAGATCTGATCTCCTGATCATCCCATCCTCAGTGCTCTTCAAGGCAGTCAAGGCTTGCCCTTCTTCCTCATTAGAGAGGTGAGCTCTTGCATCCTTGAACTTGTTTGGTATTCAAGTGAGGGTGAAGGATCCATCATTTGTCCTTCATGTGCCCCTTTTTCTTGCAAAACTCACAAGTAAAGACCTTCCTCTCCTCTGATTTATACACCACCTTGTTGGCTTGAGCTGCTTCAGCTTCGTTAGCCATGGAGAGTTCTCATTTTCCTCCAAAAAGACCAAGAGAACCTTGCTCCTTTTGGATTTGAGCACACATTTCTTCAAGTGGTTGAAGCTTGTCAGCCCTCAAGATGTGTTTGGTCAGGTCATTGTAGGTTGGGTTCAAGGTTAGAAGTAGCCCAAACACCTTGTCTTGCTCCCTTCTTTCATTAATAGTTGCTGGATCAATGGTGCTTGGTCTAAGCATTTCCAGCTCAGCCCATAAGGACCTAAATTTCCCGAAGTGTTGGGTGAACTCCATGTCTTCTTGGCTTAGGTTGTTGATGGCCTTCTTGACCTCAAACACCCTGCTCAAGTTGGATGTTTTTCCATACACTGTTTGGAGTGTATCCCAAAGGTCTTTCGCTGTCTCGCAATAGGAATATGCCTCTAAGATTGATGCTTCAAGAGAGTTTTGAATGATGGACAGAACCATCAAGTCTTCTTGAATCCACCTATCCTTATCAACAGGGACAATCTCCGTATCATCTTCTTGTTGGACAATTTGGCTATGAGCATCACACTTGGTTATATGACTCCATAGACCTCTTCCTCCCAAGGCTGTTTTGATCATTCTTGACCATAGCAGGTAATTCACTCCCTTGAGAGTCACCGGAATGACCACAGATTTGGTATCCATCTTGGATGAGCGTGTGGTTTGATTTCCAAAAAAAATGAATGAAAGAGAATAAGAGTGTGCTGCGGAATTTGGATCTATGCTGCTGATACCATGTTATAATTGAGAGACTAAGAGAGTATTGGAATAGAGAGAATAGAGAGAATAGAAAGAGAGCAAAATCAGATTTAATTTCTTGTATTCAACTTGATAAAATATACAAGCTTATATAGAGGCTAGATCAACTATTTAATATCAACTCTCAACTACATCCTAACAGCTCTTTTCTCATTTAATGCTAACTCCCAATAGCTCTTCATTAGAATATTAGAATGAGCTCTTGGATAGTTAAATTCTTGAATAGAGTTAATCTTGGATATAGTCTTCCTGTCAATAAAACTTTAGTCTCATTCTATGGTTTGTCCAAGTTCGTCCCAAGTTTGTAAAAGTTCGCCCCAAGTTAGTCTATTTCTAAGGACGAACTTGGATAAACTTTAGAATGAGAGTAACGAGACTAACTTGAGACGAACAAAGACAAACTTTAGTCTCATTCTAAGGTTTGTCAAAGTTCGTCCCAAGTTAGTCTATTTCTAAGGACAAACTTATACAAACCTTAGAATGAGACTAACAAGACTAACTTGGGACGAACAAAGACAAACTTTAGTCTTATTCTAAGGTTTGTCTAAGTTCGTCCCAAGTTAGTCTAAGTTTGCCCCACGTTTGTCTGTTTCTAAGGACAAACTTAGACGAACCTTAGAATGAGACTAACGAGACTAACTTGGGACGAACAAAGGCAAAATTTAGTCTCATTCTAAGGTTTGTCTAAGTTTGTCCCAAGTTTGTCAAAGTTCGTCCCAAGTTAGTCTATTTCTAAGGCGAACTTAGACAAACCATAGAATGAGACTAACGAGACTAACTTGGGAAGAACAAAGACAAACATTAGTCTCATTCTAAGGTTAGTCTAGGTTCGTCCAAAGTTAGTCTATTTCTAAGAACGAACTTAGATAAACCTTAGAATGAGACTAAGAGACTACCTTGGGACGAACAAAGACGAACTTTAGTCTCATTCTAAGGTTTGTCTAAGTTCGTCCCAAGTTAGTCTCTTTCTAAGGATGAACTTTGACAAACCTTAGAATGAGACTAACGAGACTAACTTGGGACGAACAATGACAAACTTTAATCTCATTCTAAGGCTTGTCTAAGTTTGTCCCAAGTTTCTCAAAGTTCATCCCAAGTTAGTCTATTTCTAAGGATGAACCTAGATAAACCTTAGAATGAGAGTAACGAGACTAACTTGAGACGAACAATGACAAAGTTTAGTCTCATTCTAAGGTTTGTCAAAGTTCATCCCAAGTTAGTCTATTTCTAAGGACGAACTTACACAACCCTTAGAATAAGACTGACCAGACTAATTTGGGATGAACAAAGACAAACTTTAGTCTCATTCTAAGGTTTGTTTAAGTTCATCCCAAGTCAGTCTTTTTCTAAGGACGAACTTAGATAAACCTTAGAAGTAGACTAACGAGACTAACTTGGGACGAACAAAGACAAACTTTAGTCTCATTCTAAGGTTTGTCTAAGTTTGTCCCAAGTTAGGCTAAGTTCATCCCACGTTCGTCTCTTTCTAAGGGATAACTTAGACAAATCTTAAAATGAGACTAACGAGACTAACTTGGGACGAACAAAGACAAACTTTAGTCTCATTCTAAGGTTTGTCTAAGTTCATCCCAAGTTTCTCAAAGTTCATCCCAAGTTAGTCCATTTCTAAGGATGAACTTAGATAAACCTTAGAATGAGAGTAACGAGACTAACTTGAGACGAACAAAGACAAACTTTAGTCTCATTCTATGGTTTGTCTAAGTTCGTCCCAAGTTTGTCAACGTTCGTCCCAAGGTAGTCTATTTCTTAGGACGAACTTAGATTAACCTCAGAATGAGACTAACGAGACTAACTTGGGACGAACAAAGACAAACTTTAGCCTCATTTTAAGGTTTGTCTAAGTTCGTCCCAAGTGAGTCAAAGTTCGTTCCACGTTTGTCTCTTTCTAAGGAAGAACTTAGACAAACCTTAGAATGAGAGTAAGAGACTACCTTTGGACGAACAAAGACAAACTTGAGTCTCATTCTAAGGGTTGTCTAAGTTCGTCCCAAGTTAGTCTCTTTCTAAGGACGAACTTAGACAAACCTTAGAATGAGACTAACAAGACTAACTTTGGACGAACAAAGACAAACTTTAGTCTCATTCTAAGATTTGTCTAAGTTCATCCCAAGTTTCTCAAAGTTCATCCCAAGTTAGTCTATTTCTAAGGATGAACTTAGATAAACCTTAGAATGAGAGTAACGAGACTAACTTGAGACGAACAAAGACAAACTTTTGTCTCATTCTAAGGTTTGTCAAAGTTCATCCCAAGTTAGTCTATTTCTAAAGACGAACTTACACAAACCTTAGAATAAGACTGACGAGACTAATTTGGGACGAACAAAGACAAACTTTAGTCTCATTCTAAGGTTTGTCTAAGTTCGTCCCATGTCAGTCTATTTCTAAGGACAAACTTAGATAAACCTTAGAATGAGACTAACGAGACTAACTTGGTACGAACAAAGACAAACTTTAGTCTCATTCTAAGGTTTGTCTAAGTTCGTCCCAAGTTAGTCTAAGTTCGTCCCACGTTCGTCTCTTTCTAAGGGATAACTTAGACAAACTTTAGAATGAGAATAACGAGACTAACTTGGGACGAACAAAGACAAACTTTAGTCTCATTCTAAGGTTTGTCTAAGTTCGTCCCAAGTTTGTCAAAGTTCGTTCCAAGTTAGTCTATTTCTAAGGACGAACTTAGATAAACCTTAGAATGAGACTAAGAGTCAAACTTGGGACGAACAAAGAAAAACTTTAGTCTCATTCTATGGTTTGTCTAAGTTCGTCCCAAGTTAGTCTAAGTTGGTGCCAAGTTAGTCTCTTTCTAAGGACGAACTTAGACAAACCTTACAATTAGACTAACGAGACTAACTTGGGACGAGCAAAGACAAACTTTAGTCTCACTCTATGGTTTGTCAAAGTTCGTCCCAAGTTTGTCAAAGTTCGTCCCAAGGTAGTCTATTTCTAAGGATGAACTTAGATAAACCTTAGAATGAGAGTAACGAGACTAACTTGTGACAAACAAAGACAAACTTTAGTCTCATTCTAAGGTTTGTCAAAGTTCATCCCAAGTTAGTCTATTTCTAAGGACGAACTTATACAAACCTTAGAATGAGACTAATGAGTCTACCTTGGGACGAACAAAGACAAACTTTAGTATCATTCTAAGGTTTGTCTCAGTTCGTCCCATGGTAGTCTATTTCTAAGGACGAACTTAGATAAACCTTAGAATGAGACTAACGAGACTAACTTGGGACGAACAAAGACAAACTTTAGTCTCATTCTAAGGTTTGTCTAAGTACGTTCCAAGTAACTAAGTTCGGTCCACGTTTGTCTCTTTCTAAGGAAGAACTTAGACAAACCATAGAATGAGACTAAGAAGACTAACTTGGGATGAACAAAGACAAAATTTAGTCTCATTCTAAGGTTTGTCTAAGTTCGTCCCAGGTTTGTCAAGGTTCGTCCCAAGTTAGTCTATATCTAAGGACGAACTTAGACAAACCTTAGAATGAGACTAACGAGACTAACTTGGGAAGAACAAAGACAGACATTAGTCTCATTCAAAGGTTAGTCTAAGTTCGTCCCAAGTTAGACTATTTTTAAGAACGAACTTACATAAACCTTAGAATGAGACTAAGAGACTAACTTGGGACGAACAAAGACAAAATTTAGTCTAATTCTAAGGTTTGTCTAAGTTTGTCCAAGTTAGTCTAAGTTCGTCCCAAGTTAGTCTCTTTCTAAGGATGAACTTAGAAAAACCTTAGAATGAGCCTAGAGACTAACTTTGGACGAATAAAGATAAACTTTAGTCTCATTCTAAGGTTTGTCCAAGTTCGTCCCAAGTTTGTAAAAGTTTGCCCCAAGTTAGTCTATTTCTAAGGACGAACTTAGATAAACTTTAGAATGAGAGTAACGATACTAACTTGAGACGAACAAAGACAAACTTTAGTCTCACTCTAAGGTTTGTCAAAGTTCGTCCCAAGTTAGTCTATTTCTAAGGACGAACTTATACAAACCTTAGAATGAGACTAACGAGACTAACTTGGGACGAACAAAGACAAACTTTAGTCTTATTCTAAGGATTTTCCAAGTTCGTCCCAAGTTAGTCTAAGTTTGCCCCACGTTTGTCTGTTTGTAAGGACGAACTTAGACAAACCTTAGAATGAGACTAACGAGACTACCTTGGGATGAACAAAGACAAACTTTAGTCTCATTCTAAGGTTTGTCTAAGTTCATCCCAAGTTAGTCTATTTCTAAGGACGAACTTAGATAAACCTTAGAATTAGACTAACGAGACTAACTTGGGACGAACAAAGAAAACTTTAGTCTCATTCTAAGGTTTGTCTAAGTTCGTCCCAAGGTAGTCTATTTCTAAGGACGAACTTAGATAAACCTTAGAATGAGACTAACGAGACTAAATTGGGACGAACAAAGACAAACTTTAGTCTCATTCTAAGGTTTGTCTAAGTTCATCCCAAGTCAGTCTATTTCTAAGGACGAACTTAGATAAACCTTAAAAGTAGACTAACGAGACTAACTTGGGACGAACAAAGACAAACTTTAGTCTCATTCTAAAGTTTGTCTAAGTTTGTTCCAAGTTAGTCTAACTTCGGTCCACGTTTGTCTCTTTCTAAGGGATAACTTAGACAAATCTTAGAATGAGACTAACGAGACTAACTTGGGATGAACAAAGACAAACTTTAGTCTCATTCTAAGGTTTGTCTAAGTTCATCCCAAGTTTCTCAAAGTTCATCCCAAGTTAGTCCATTTCTAAGGATGAACTTAGATAAACCTTAGAATGAGAATAACGAGACTAACTTGAGACGAACAAAGACAAACTATAGTCTCATTCTAAGGTTTGTCTAAGTTCGTCCCAAGTCAGTCTATTTCTAAGGACAAACTTAGATAAACCTTAGAATGAGAGTAACGAGACTAACTTGAGACGAACAAAGACAAACTTTAGTCTCATTCTAAGGTTTGTCAAAGTTCATCCCAAGTTAGTCTATTTCTAAGGTCGAACTTACACAAACCTTAGAATAAGACTGGCGAGACTAATTTGGGACGAACAAAGACAAACTTTAGTCTCATTCTAAAGTTTGTCTAAGTTCGTCCCAAGTCAGTCTATTTCTAAGGGCTAACTTAGATAAACCTTAGAATGAGACTAACGAGACTAACTTGGTACGAACAAAGACAAACTTTAGTCTCATTCTAAGGTTTGTCTAAGTTCGTCCCAAGTTAGTCTAAGTTCGTCCCACGTTCGTCTCTTTCTAAGGGATAACTTAGACAAATCTTAGAATGAGACTAACGAGACTAACTTGGGACGAACAAAGACAAACTTTAGTCTCATTCTAAGGTTTGTCTAAGTTCATCCCAAGTTTCTCAAAGTTCATCCCAAGTTAGTCCATTTCTAAGGATGAACTTAGATAAACCTTAGAATGAGAGTAACGAGACTAACTTGAGACGAACAAAGACAAACTTTAGTCTCATTCTAAGGTTTGTCTAAGTTCGTACCAAGTTAGTCTAAGTTCGTCCCACGTTCGTCTCTTTCAAAGGGATAACTTAGACAAATCTTAGAATGAGACTAACGAGACTAACTTGGGACGAACAAAGACAAACTTTAGTCTCATTCTAAGGTTTGTCTAAGTTCATCCCAAGTTTCTTAAAGTTCATCCCAAGTTTGTCCATTTCTAAGGATGAACTTAGATAAACCTTAGAATGAGAGTAACGAGACTAACTTGAGACGAACAAAGACAAACTTTAGTCTCATTCTAAGGTTTGTCAAAGTTCATCCCAAGTTAGTCTATTTCTAAGGACGAACTTACACAAACCTTAGAATAAGAATGACGAGACTAATTTGGGACGAACAAAGACAAACTTTAGTCTCATTCTAAGGTTTGTCTAAGTTCGTCCCAAGTCAGTCTATTTCTAAGGACAAACTTAGATAAACCTTAGAATGAGACTAACGAGACTAACTTGGTACGAACAAAGACAAACTTTAGTCTCATTCTAAGGTTTGTCAAAGTTCGTCCCAAGTTAGTCTAAGTTCGTCCCACGTTCGTCTCTTTCTAAGGGATAACTTAGACAAACTTTAGAATGAGACTAACGAGACTAACTTGGGACGAACAAAGACAAACTTTAGTCTCATTCTAAGGTTTGTCTAAGTTCGTCCCAAGTTAGTCTAAGTTCGTCCCACGTTTGTCTCTTTCTAAGAACGAACTTAGACAAACCTTAGAATGAGACTAACGAGACTAATTTGGGACGAACAAAGACAAACTTTAGTCTCATTCTAAGGTTTGTCTAAGTTCGTCCCAAGTTTGTCAAAGTTCGTCCCAAGTTAGTCTATTTCTAAGGACGAACTTAGATAAACCTTAGAATAAGACTAAGAGACAAACTTGGGACGAACAAAGACAAACTTTAGTCTCATTCTATGGTTTGTCTAAGTTCGTCCCAAGTTAGTCTAAGTTCGTGCCAAGTTAGTCTCTTTCTAAGGACGAACTTAGACAAACCTTACAATTAGACTAACGAGACTAACTTGGGGTGAGCAAAGACAAACTTTAGTCTCACTCTAAGGTTTGTCTAAGTTCATCCCAAGTTTGTCAAAGTTCGTCCCAAGGCAGTCTATTTCTAAGGATGAACTTAGATAAACCTTAGAATGAGAGTAACGAGACTAACTTGAGACAAACAAAGACAAACTTTAGTCTCATTCTAAGGTTTGTCAAAGTTCATCCCAAGTTAGTCTATTTCTAAGGACGAACTTATACAAACCTTAGAATGAGACTAATGAGACTACCTTGGGACGAACAAAGACACATTTTAGTATCATTCTAAGGTTTGTCTCAGTTCGTCCGATGGTAGTCTATTTCTAAGGACGAACTTAGATAAACCTTAGAATGAGACGAACGAGACTAACTTGAGACGAACAAAGACAAACCTTAGTCTCATTCTAAGGTTTGTCTAAGTACGTTCCAAGTAACTAAGTTCGGTCCACGTTTGTCTCTTTCTAAGGAAGAACTTAGACAAACCATAGAATGAGACTAAGAAGACTAACTTGGGATGAACAAAGACAAAATTTAGTCTCATTCTAAGGTTTGTCTAAGTTCGTCCCAAGTTTGTCAAAGTTCGTCCCAAGTTAGTCTATATCTAAGGACGAACTTAGACAAACCTTAGAATGAGACTAACGAGACTAACTTGGGAAGAACAAAGACAGACATTAGTCTCATTCAAAGGTTAGTCTAAGTTCGTCCCAAGTTAGACTATTTTTAAGAATGAACTTACATAAACCTTAGAATGAGACTAAGAGACTAACTTGGGACGAACAAAGACAAAATTTAGTCTCATTCTATGGTTTGTCTAAGTTTGTCCAAGTTAGTCTAAGTTCGTCCCAAGTTAGTCTCTTTCTAAGGATGAACTTAGACAAACCTTAGAATGAGCCTAACGAGACTAACTTGGGACGAATAAAGATAAACTTTAGTCTCATTCTAAGGTTTGTCCAAGTTCGTCCCAAGTTGGTAAAAGTTTGCCCCAAGTTAGTCTATTTCTCAGGACGAACTTAGATAAACTTTAGAATGAGTAACGAGACAAACTTGAGACGAACAAAGACAAACTTTAGTCTCATTCTAAGGTTTGTCAAAGTTCGTCCCAAGTTAGTCTATTTCTAAGGACGAACTTATACAAACCTTAGAATGAGACTAACGAGACTAACTTGGGACGAACAAAGACAAACTTTAGTCTTATTCTAAGGATTGTCTAAGTTCGTCCCAAGTTAGTCTAAGTTTGCCCCACGTTTGTCTGTTTCTAAGGACGAACTTAGACAAACCTTAGAATGAGACTAACGAGACTAACTTGGGATGAACAAAGACAAACTTTAGTCTCATTCTAAGGTTTGTCTAAGTTAATCCCAAGTTAGTCTATTTCTAAGGACGAACTTAGATAAACCTTAGAATTAGACTAACGAGACTAACTTGGGACGAACAAAGAAAACTTTAGTCTCATTCTAAGGTTTGTCTAAGTTCGTCCCAAGGTAGTCTATTTCTAAGGACGAACTTAGATAAACCTTAGAATGAGACTAACGAGACTAAATTGGGACGAACAAAGACAAACTTTAGTCTCATTCTAAGGTTTGTCTAAGTTCATCCCAAGTCAGTCTATTTCTAAGGACGAACTTAGATAAACCTTAGAAGTAGACTAACGAGACTAACTTGGGACAAACAAAGACAAACTTTAGTCTCATTCTAAGGTTTGTCTAAGTTTGTTCCAAGTTAGTCTAACTTCGGTCAACGTTTGTCTCTTTCTAAGGGATAACTTAGACAAATCTTAGAATGAGACTAACGAGACTAACTTGGGACGAACAAAGACAAACTTTAGTCTCATTCTAAGGTTTGTCTAAGTTCATCCCAAGTTTCTCAAAGTTCATCCCAAGTTAGTCCATTTCTAAGGATGAACTTAGATAAACCTTAGAATGAGAATAACGAGACTAACTTGAGACGAACAAAGACAAACTTTAGTCTCAATCTAAGGTTTGTCTAAGTTCGTCCCAAGTCAGTCTATTTCTAAGGACAAACTTAGATAAACCTTAGAATGAGAGTAACAAGACTAACTTGAGACGAACAAAGACAAACTTTAGTCTCATTCTAAGGTTGGTCAAAGTTTATCCCAAGTTAGTCTATTTCTAAGGACGAACTTACACAAACTTTAGAAAAAGACTTGCGAGACTAATTTGGGACGAACAAAGACAAACTTTAGTCTCATTCTAAAGTTTGTCTAAGTTCGTCCCAAGTCAGTCTATTTCTAAGGGCAAACTTAGATAAACCTTAGAATGAGACTAACGAGACTAACTTGGTACGAACAAAGACAAACTTTAGTCTCATTCTAAGGTTTGTCTAAGTTCGTCCCAAGTTAGTCTAAGTTCGTCCCACGTTCGTCTCTTTCTAAGGACGAACTTAGACAAACCTTACAATTAGACTAACGATACTAACTTGGGATGAGCAAAGACAAACTTTAGTCTCACTCTAAGGTTTGTCTAAGTTCATCCCAAGTTTCTCAAAGTTCATCCCAAGTTAGTCCATTTCTAAGGATGAACTTAGATAAACCTTAGAATGAGAGTAACGACACTAACTTGAGACGAACAAAGACAAACTTTAGTCTCATTCTAAGGTTTGTCTAAGTTCGTCCCAAGTTAGTCTAAGTTCGTCCCACGTTCGTCTCTTTCTAAGGGATAACTTAGACAAATCTTAGAATGAGACTAACGAGACTAACTTGGGACGAACAAAGACAAACTTTAGTCTCATTCTAAGGTTTGTCTAAGTTCATCCCAAGTTTCTTAAAGTTCATCCCAAGTTTGTCCATTTCTAAGGATGAACTTAGATAAACCTTAGAATGAGAGTAACGAGACTAACTTGAGACGAACAAAGACAAACTTTAGTCTCATTCTAAGGTTTGTCAAAGTTCATCCCAAGTTAGTCTATTTCTAAGGACGAAATTACACAAACCTTAGAATAAGACTGACGAAACTAATTTGGGACGAACAAAGACAAACTTTAGTCTCATTCTAAGGTTTGTCTAAGTTCGTCCCAAGTCAATCTATTTCTAAGGACAAACTTAGATAAACCTTAGAATGAGACTAACGAGACTAACTTGGTACGAACAAAGACAAACTTTAGTCTCATTCTAAGGTTTGTCAAAGTTCGTCCCAAGTTAGTCTAAGTTCGTCCCACGTTCGTCTCTTTCTAAGGGATAACTTAGACAAACTTTAGAATGAGACTAACGAGACTAACTTGGGACGAACAAAGACAAACTTTAGTCTCATTCTAAGGTTTGTCTAAGTTCGTCCCAAGTTAGTCTAAGTTCGTCCCACGTTTGTCTCTTTCTAAGAACGAACTTAGACAAACCTTAGAATGCGACTAACGAGACTAATTTGGGACGAACAAAGACAAACTTTAGTCTCATTCTAAGGTTTGTCTAAGTTCATCCCAAGTTTGTCAAAGTTCGTCCCAAGTTAGTCTATTTCTAAGGACGAACTTAGATAAACCTTAGAATAAGACTAAGAGACAAACTTGGGACGTACAAAGACAAACTTTAGTCTCATTCTATGGTTTGTCTAAGTTCGTCCCAAGTTAGTATAAGTTCGTGCCAAGTTAGTCTCTTTATAAGGACGAACTTAGACAAACCTTACAATTAGACTAACGAGACTAACTTGGGATGAGCAAAGACAAACTTTAGTCTCACTCTAAGGTTTGTCTAAGTTCATCCCAAGTTTGTCAAAGTTCGTCCCAAGGTAGTCTATTTCTAAGGATGAACTTAGATAAACCTTAGAATGAGAGTAACGAGACTAACTTGAGACAAACAAAGACAAACTTTAGTCTCATTCTAAGGTTTGTCTAAGTTCATCCCATGGTAGTCTATTTCTAAGGACGAACTTAGATAAACCTTAGAATGTGACTAACGAGACTAACTTGAGACAAACAAAGACAAACTTTAGTCTCATTCTAAGGTTTGTCTAAGTACGTTCCAAGTAACTAAGTTCGGTCCACGTTTGTCTATTTCTAAGCAAGAACTTAGACAAACCATAGAATGAGACTAAGAAGACTAACTTGGGATGAACAAAGACAAAATTTAGTCTCATTCTAAGGTTTGTCTAAGTTCGTCCCAAGTTTGTCAAAGTTCGTCCCAAGTTAGTCTATATCTAAGGACGAACTTAGACAAACCTTAGAATGAGACTAACGAGACTAACTTGGGAAGAACAAAGACAGACATTAGTCTCATTCAAAGGTTAGTCTAAGTTCGTCCCAAGTTAGACTATTTTTAAGAACGAACTTACATAAACCTTAGAATGAGACTAAGATACTAACTTGGGACGAACAAAGACAAAATTTAGTCTCATTCTATGGTTTGTCTAAGTTTGTCCAAGTTAGTCTAAGTTCGTCCCAAGTTAGTCTCTTTCTAAGGATGAACTTAGACAAACCTTAGAATGAGCCTAACGAGACTAACTTGGGACGAATAAAGATAAACATTAGTCTCATTCTAAGGTTTGTCCAAGTTCGTCCCAAGTTTGTAAAAGTTTGCCCCAAGTTAGTCAATTTCTCAGGACGAACTTAGATAAACTTTAGAATGAGTAACGAGACTAACTTGAGACGAACAAAGACAAACTTTAGTCTCATTCTAAGGTTTGTCAAAGTTCGTCCCAAGTTAGTCTATTTCTAAGGACGAACTTATACAAACCTTAGAATGAGACTAACGAGACTAACTTGGGACGAACAAAGACAAACTTTAGTCTTATTCTAAGGATTGTCTAAGTTCGTCCCATGTTAGTCTAAGTTTGCCCCACGTTTGTCTGTTTCTAAGGATGAACTTAGACAAACCTTAGAATGAGACTAACGAGACTAACTTGGGATGAACAAAGACAAACTTTAGTCTCATTCTAAGGTTTGTCTAAGTTCATCCCAAGTTAGTCTATTTCTAAGGACGAACTTAGATAAACCTTAGAATTAGATTAACGAGACTAACTTGGGACGAACAAAGAAAACTTTAGTCTCGTTCTAAGGTTTGTCTAAGTTCGTCCCAAGGTAGTCTATTTCTAAGGACGAACTTAGATAAACCTTAGAATGAGACTAACGAGACTAAATTGGGACGAACAAAGACAAACTTTAGTCTCATTCTAAGGTTTGTCTAAGTTCATCCCAAGTCAGTCTATTTCTAAGGACGAACTTAGATAAACCTTAGAAGTAGACTAACGAGACTAACTTGGGACGAACATTGACAAACTTTAGTCTCATTCTAAGGTTTGTCTAAGTTTGTTCCAAGTTAGTCTAACTTCGGTCCACGTTTGTCTCTTTCTAAGGGATAACTTAGACAAATCTTAGAATGAGACTAACGAGACTAACTTGGGACGAACAAAGACAAACTTTAGTCTCATTCTAAGGTTTGTCTAACTTCATCCCAAGTTTCTCAAAGTTCATCCCAAGTTAGTCCATTTCTAAGGATGAACTTAGATAAACCTTAGAATGAGAATAACGAGACTAACTTGAGACGAACAACGACAAACTATAGTCTCATTCTAAGGTTTGTCTAAGTTCGTCCCAAGTCAGTCTATTTCTAAGGACAAACTTAGATAAACCTTAGAATGAGAGTAACAAGACTAACTTGAGACGAACAAAGACAAACTTTAGTCTCATTCTAAGGTTTGTCAAAGTTCATCCCAAGTTAGTCTATTTCTAAGGACGAACTTACACAAACCTTAGAATAAGACTGGCGAGACTAATTTGGGACGAACAAAGACAAACTTTAGTCTCATTCTAAAGTTTGTCTAAGTTCGTCCCAAGTCAGTATATTTCTAAGGGCAAACTTAGATAAACCTTAGAATGAGACTAACGAGACTAACTTGGTACGAACAAAGACAAACTTTAGTCTCATTCTAAGGTTTGTCTAAGTTCGTCCCAAGTTAGTCTAAGTTCGTCCCACGTTCGTCTCTTTCTAAGGGATAACTTAGACAAATCTTAGAATGAGACTAACGAGACTAACTTGGGACGAACGAAGACAAACTTTAGTCTCATTCTAAGGTTTGTCTAAGTTCATCCCAAGTTTCTCAAAGTTCATCCCAAGTTAGTCCATTTCTAAGGATGAACTTAGATAAACCTTGGAATGAGAGTAACGACACTAACTTGAGACGAACAAAGACAAACTTTAGTCTCATTCTAAGGTTTGTCCAAGTTCGTCCCAAGTTAGTCTAAGTTCGTCCCACGTTCGTCTCTTTCTAAGGGATAACTTAGACAAATCTTAGAATGAGACTAACGAGACTAACTTGGGACGAACAAAGACAAACTTTAGTCTCATTCTAAGGTTTGTCTAAGTTCATCCCAAGTTTCTTAAAGTTCATCCCAAGTTTGTCCATTTCTAAGGATGAACTTAGATAAACCTTAGAATGAGAGTAACGAGACTAACTTGAGACGAACAAAGACAAACTTTAGTCTCATTCTAAGGTTTGTCAAAGTTCATCCCAAGTTAGTCTATTTCTAAGGACGAACTTACACGAACCTTAGAATAAGACTGACGAGACTAATTTGGGACGAACAAAGACAAACTTTAGTCTCATTCTAAGGTTTGTCTAAGTTCGTCCCAAGTTAGTCTATTTCTAAGGACAAACTTAGATAAACCTTAGAATGAGACTAACGAGACTAACTTGGTACGAACAAAGATAAACTTTAGTCTCATTCTAAGGTTTGTCAAAGTTCGTCCCAAGTTATTCTAAGTTTGTCCCACGTTCGTCTCTTTCTAAGGGATAACTTGGACAAACTTTAGAATGAGACTAACGAGACTAACTTGGGACGAACAAAGACAAACTTTAGTCTCATTCTAAGGTTTGTCTAAGTTCGTCCCAAGTTAGTCTAAGTTCGTCCCACGTTTGTCTCTTTCCAAGAACGAACTTAGACAAACCTTAGAATGAGACTAACGAGACTAATTTGGGATGAACAAAGACAAACTTTAGTCTCATTCTAAGGTTTGTCTAAGTTCGTCCCAAGTTTGTCAAAGTTCGTCCCAAGTTAGTCTATTTCTAAGGACGAACTTAGATAAACCTTAGAATAAGACTAAGAGACAAACTTGGGACGAACAAAGACAAACTTTAGTCTCATTCTATGGTTTGTCTAAGTTCGTCCCAAGTTAGTCTAAGTTCGTGCCAAGTTAGTCTCTTTCTAAGGACGAACTTAGACAAACCTTACAATTAGACTAACGAGACTAACTTGGGATGAGCAAAGACAAACTTTAGTCTCACTCTAAGGTTTGTCTAAGTTCATCCCAAGTTTGTCAAAGTTCGTCCCAAGGTAGTCTATTTCTAAGGATGAACTTAGAGAAACCTTAGAATGAGAGTAACGAGACTAACTTGAGACAAACAAAGACAAACTTTAGTCTCATTCTAAGGTTTGTCAAAGTTCATCCCAAGTTAGTCTATTTCTAAGGACGAACTTATATAAACCTTAGAATGAGACTAATGAGACTACCTTGGGACGAACAAAGACAAACTTTAGTATCATTCTAAGGTTTGTCTCAGTTTGTCCCAAGGTAGTATATTTCTAAGGACGAACATAGATAAACCTTAGAATGAGACTAATGAGACTAACTTGGGACGAACAAAGACACACTTTAGTCTCATTCTAAGGTTTGTCTAAGTTCGTTCCAAGTTAGTCTAAGTTTGGTCCACGTTTGTCTCTTTCTAAGGAAGAACTTAGACAAACCATAGAATGAGACTAAGGAGACTAACTTGGGATGAACAAAGACAAACTTTAGTCTCATTCTAAGGTTTGTCTAAGTTCGTCCCAAGTTTGTCAAAGTTCGTCCCAAGTTAGTCTATATCCAAGGACGAACTTAGACAAACCTTAGAATGAGACTAACGAGACTAACTTGGGAAGAACAAAGACAAACATTAGTCTCATTTAAAGGTTAGTCTAAGTTTGTCCCAAGTTAGACTATTTTTAAGAACGAACTTACATAAACCTTAGAATGAGACTAAGAGACTAACTTGGGACGAACAAAGACAAAATTTAGTCTCATTCTAATGTTTGTCTAAGTTTGTCCAAGTTAGTCTAAGTTCGTCCCAAGTTAGTCTCTTTCTAAGGATGAACTTAGACAAACCTTAGAATGAGACTAAGGAGACTAACTTGGGACGTACAAAGATAAACTTTAGTCTCATTCTAAGGTTTGTCCAAGTTCGTCCCAAGTTTGTAAAAGTTTGCCCCAAGTTAATCTATTTCTAAGGACGAACTTAGATAAACTTTAGAATGAGAGTAACAAGACTAACTTGAGACAAACGAAGACAAACTTTAGTCTCATTCTAAGGTTTGTCAAAGTTCGTCCCAAGTTAGTCTATTTCTAAGGACGAACTTATACAAACCTTAGAAGGAGACTAACGAGACTAACTTGGGACTAACAAAGACAAACTTTAGTCTTATTCTAAGGGTTGTCTAAGTTTGTCCCAAGTTAGTCTAAGTTTGCCCCACGCTTGTCTGTTTCTAAGGACGAACTTCGACAAACCTTAGAATGAGACTAACGAGACTCACTTGGGACGAACAAAGACAAACTTTAGTCTCATTATAAGGTTTGTCTAAGTTCATCCCAAGTTAGTCTATTTCTAAGGATGAACTTAGATAAACCTTAGAATGAGACTAACGAGACTAACTTGGGACGAACAAAGAAAACTTTAGTCTCATTCTGAGGTTTGTCTAAGTTCATCGCAAGGTAGTCTATTTCTAAAGAAGAACTTAGATAAACCTTAGAATGAGACTAACGAAACTAACTTGGGACAAACAAAGACAAACTTTAGTCTCATTCTAAGGTTTGTCTAAGTTCGTCCCAAGTTAGTCTAAGTTCGTCCCACGTTCGTCTCTTTCTAAGGGATAACTTAGACAAATCTTAGAATGAGACTAACGAGACTAACTTGGGACGAACAAAGACAAACTTTAGTCTCATTCTAAGGTTTGTCTAAGTTCATCCCAAGTTTCTCAAAGTTCATCCCAAGTTAGTCCATTTCTAAGGATGAACTTAGATAAACCTTAGAATGAGAGCAACGAGACTAACTTGAGACGAACAAAGACAAACCTTAGTCTCATTCTAAGGTTTGTCTAAGTTCGTCCCAAGTCAGTCTATTTCTAAGGACAAACTTAGATAAACCTTAGAATGAGAGTAACGAGACTAACTTGAGACGAACAAAGACAAACTTTAGTCTCATTCTAAGGTTTGTCAAAGTTAATCCCAAGTTAGTCTATTTCTAAGGACGAACTTACACAAACCTTAGAATAAGACTGACGAGTCTAATTTGGGACGAACAAAGACAAACTTTAGTCTCATTCTAAGGTTTGTCTAAGTTCATCCCAAGTCAGTCTATTTCTAACGGCAAACTTAGATAAACCTTAGAATGAGACTAACGAGACTAACTTGGTACGAACAAAGACAAACTTTAGTCTCATTCTAAGGTTTCTCTAAGTTCGTCCCAAGTTAGTCTAAGTTCGTCCCACGTTCGTCTCTTTCTAAGGGATAACTTAGACAAATCTTTGAATGAGACTAACGAGACTAACTTGGGACGAACAAAGACAAACTTTAGTCTCATTCTAAGGTTTGTCTAAGTTCATCCCAAGTTTCTCAAAGTTCATCCCAAGTTAGTACATTTCTAAGGATGAACTTAGATAAACCTTAGAATGAAAGTAACGAGACTAACTTGAGACGAACAAAGACAAACTTTAGTCTCATTCTAAGGTTTGTCTAAGTTCGTCCCAAGTCAGTCAATTTCTAAGGACAAACTTAGATAAACCTTAGAATGAGAGTAACGAGACTAACTTGAGACGAACTAAGACAAACTTTAGTCTCATTCTAAGGTTTGTCAAAGTTCATCCCAAGTTAGTCTATTTCTAAGGACGAACTTACACAAACCTTAGAATAAGACTGACGAGACTAATTTGGGACGAACAAAGACAAACTTTAGTCTCATTCTAAGGTTTGTCTAAGTTCGTCCCAAGTTAGTCTATTTCTAAGGACAAACTTAGATAAACCTTAGAATGAGACTAACGAGACTAACTTGGTACGAACAAAGACAAACTTTAGTCTCATTCTAAGGTTTGTCTAAGTTCGTCCCAAGTTAGTCTAAGTTCATCCCACGTTCGTCTCTTTCTAAGGGATAACTTAGACAAACTTTAGAATGAGACTAACGAGACTAACTTGGGACGAACAAAGACAAACTTTAGTGTCATTCTAAGGTTTGTCTAAGTTCGTCCCAAGTTAGTCTAAGTTCTTCCCACGTTTGTCTCTTTCTAAGAACGAACTTAGACAAACCTTAGAATGAGACTAACGAGACTAATTTGGGACAAACAAAGACAAACTTTAGTCTCATTCTAAGGTTTGTCTAAGTTCATCCCAAGTCTGTCAAAGTTCGTCCCAAGTTAGTCTATTTCTAAGGACGAACTTAGATAAACCTTAGAATGAGAGTAACGAGACTAACTTGGGACGAACAAAGAAAACTTTAGTCTCATTCTAAGGTTTGTCTAAGTTTATCCCAAGGTTGTCTATTTCTAAGGACGAACTTAGACAAACCTTAGAATGAGACTAACGAGACTAAATTGGGACGAACAAAGACAAACTTTAGTCTCATTCTAAGGTTTGTCTAAGTTCGTCCCAAGTCAGTCTATTTCTAAGGACGAACTTAGATAAACCTTAGAAGTAGACTAACGAGACTAACTTGGGACGAACAAAGACAAACTTTAGTCTCATTCTTAGGTTTGTCTAAGTTCGTCCCAAGTTAGTCTAAGTTCATCCCACGTTCGTCTCTTTCTAAGGGATAACTTAGACAAATCTTAGAATGAGACTAACGAGACTAACTTGGGATGAACAAAGACAAACTTTAGTCTCATTCTAAGGTTTGTCTAAGTTCATCCCAAGTTTCTCAAAGTTCATCCCAAGTTAGTCCATTTCTAAGGATGAACTTAGATAAACCTTAGAATGAGAGTAACGAGACTAACTTGAGACGAACAAAGACAAACTTTTGTCTCATTCCAAGGTTTGTCTAAGTTCGTCCCAAGTCAGTCTATTTCTAAGGACAAACTTAGATAAACCTTAGAATGAGAGTAACGAGACAAACTTGAAACGAACAAAGACAAACTTTAGTCTCATTCTAAGGTTTGTCAAAGTTCATCCCAAGTTAGTCTATTTCTAAGGACGAACTTACACAAACCTTAGAATAAGACTGACGAGACTAATTTGGGACGAATAAAGACAAACTTTAGTCTCATTCTAAGGTTTGTCTAAGTTCGTCCCAAGTCAGTCTATTTCTAAGGGCAAACTTAGATAAACCTTAGAATGAGACTAACGAGACTAACTTGGTACGAACAAAGACAAACTTTAGTCTCATTCTAAGGTTTGTATAAGATCGTCCGAAGTTAGTCTAAGTTCGTCCCACGTTCGTCTCCTTCTAAGGGATAACTTAGACAAATCTTAGAATGAGACTAACGTGACTAACTTGGGACGAACAAAGACAAACTTTAGTCTCATTCTAAGGTTTGTCTAAGTTCATCCCAAGTTTCTCAAAGTTCATCCCAAGTTAATCCATTTCTAAGTATGAACTTAGATAAACCTTAGAATGAGAGTAACGAGACTAACTTGAGACGAACGAAGACAAACTTTAGTCTCATTCTAAGGTTTGTCTAAGTTCGTCCCAAGTTAGTCTAAGTTCGTCCCACGTTCGTCTCTTTCTAAGGGATAACTTAGACAAATCTTAGAATGAGACTAACGAGACTAACTTGGGACGAACAAAGACAAACTTTAGTCTCATTCTAAGGTTTGTCTAAGTTCATCCCAAGTTTCTCAAAGTTTATCCCAAGTTAGTCCATTTCTAAGGATGAACTTAGATAAACCTTAGAATGAGAGTAACGAGACTAACTTGAGACGAACAAAGCTAAACTTTAGTCTCATTCTAAGGTTTGTCAAAGTTCGTCCCAAGTCAGTCTATTTCTAAGGACGAACTTAGATAAACCTTAGAAGTAGACTAACGAGACTAACTTGGGACGAACAAAGACAAACTTTAGTCTCATTCTAAGGTTTATCTAAGTTCGTCCCAAGTTAGTCTAAGTTCGTCCCACGTTCGTCTCTTTCTAAGGGATAACTTAGACAAATCTTAGAATGAGAGTAACGAGACTAACTTGGGACGAACAAAGACAAACTTTAGTCTCATTCTAAGGTTTGTCTAAGTTCATCCCAAGTTTCTCAAAGTTCATCCCAAGTTAGTCCATTTCTAAGGATGAACTTAGATAAACCTTAGAATGAGAGTAACGAGACTAACTTGAGACGAACAAAGACAAACTTTAGTCTCATTCTAAGGTTTGTCTAAGTTCGTCCCAAGTCAGTCTATTTCTAAGGACAAACTTAGATAAACCTTAGAATGAGACTAACGAAACTAACTTGGTACGAACAAAGACAAATTTTAGTCTCATTCTAAGGTTTGTCTAAGTTCGTCCCAAGTTAGTCTAAGTTCGTCGCACGTTCGTCTCTTTCTAAGGGATAACTTAGACAAACCTTAGAATGAGACTAACGAGACTAACTTGGGACGAACAAAGACAAACTTTAGTATCATTCTAAGGTTTGTCTAAGTTCGTCCCAAGTTTGTCAAAGTTCGTCCCAAGGTAGTCTATTTCTTAGGACGAACTTAGATTAACCTTAGAATGAGACTAACGAGACTAACTTGGGACGAACAAAGACAAACTTTAGTCTCATTTTAAGGTTTGTCTAAGTTCGTCCCAATTTAGTCAAAGTTCGTTCCACGTTTATCTCTTTCTAAGGAAGAAGTTAGACAAACCTTAGAATGAGAGTAAGAGACTACCTTTGGACGTACAAAGACAAACTTGAGTCTCATTCTAAGGTTTGTCTAAGTTCGTCCCATTTTAGTCTCTTTCTAAGGAAGAACTTAGACAAACCTTAGAATGAGACTAACGTGACAAAGTTTGGACGAACAAAGACAAACTTTAGTCTCATTATAAGATTTGTCTAAGTTCATCCCAAGTTTCTCAAAGTTCATCCCAAGTTAGTCTATTTCTAAGGATGAACTTAGATAAACCTTAGAATGAGAGTAACGAGACTAACTTGAGACGAACAAAGACAAACTTTAGTCTCATTCTAAGGTTTGTCAAAGTTTATCCCAAGTTAGTCTATTTCTAAAGACGAACTTACACATGCCTTAGAATAAGACTGACGAGACTAATTTGGGACGAACAAAGAAAAACTTTAGTCTCATTCTCAGGTTTGTCTAAGTTCGTCCCAAGTTAGTCTAAGTTCGTCCCACGTTCGTCTCTTTCTAAGGGATAACTTAGACAAATCTTAGAATGAGAGTAACGAGACTAACTTGGGACGAACAAAGACAAACTTTAGTCTCATTCTAAGGTTTGTCTAAGTTCGTCCCATTTTAGTCTCTTTCTAAGGAAGAACTTAGACAAACCTTAGAATGAGACTAACGTGACTAAGTTTGGACGAACAAAGACAAACTTTAGTCTCATTATAAGATTTGTCTAAGTTCATCCCAAGTTAGTCTATTTCTAAGGATGAACTTAGATAAACCTTAGAATGAGAGTAACGAGACTAACTTGAGACGAACAAAGACAAACTTTAGTCTCATTCTAAGGTTTGTCAAAGTTCATCCCAAGTTAGTCTATTTCTAAGGACGAACTTACACATGCCTTAGAATAAGACTGACGAGACTTATTTGGGACGAACAAAGACAAACTTTAGTCTCATTCTAAGGTTTGTCTAAGTTCGTCCCAAGTCAGTCTATTTCTAAGGAAAAACTTAGATAAACCTTAGAATGAGACTAACGAGACTAACTTGGTACGAACAAAGACAAACTTTAGTCTCATTCTTAGGTTTGTCTAAGTTCGTCCCAAGTTAGTCTAAGTTCGTCCCACGTTTGTCTCTTTCTAAGGGATAACTTAGACAAACTTTAGAATGAGACTAACAAGACTAACTTGGGACGAACAAAGACAAACTTTAGTCTAATTCTAATGTTTGTCTAAGTTCGTCCCAAGTTAGTCTAAGTTCGTCCCACGTTTGTCTCTATCTAAGAACGAACTTAGACAAACCTTAGAATGAGACTAACGAGACTAATTTGGGACGAACAAAGACAAACTTTAGTCTCATTCTATGGTTTGTCTAAGTTCGTCCCAAGTTAGTCTCTTTCTAAGGACGAACTTAGACAAACATTACAATTAGACTAACGAGACTAACATGGGACGAGCAAAGACAAACTTTAGTCTCACTCTAAGGTTTGTCAAAGTTCGTCCCAAGTTTGTCAAAGTTCGTCCCAAGGTAGTCTATTTCTAAGGATGAACTTAGATAAACCTTAGAATGAGAGTAACGAGACTAACTTGAGACAAACAAAGACAAACTTTAGCTCATTCTAAGGTTTGTCAAAGTTCATCCCAAGTTAGTCTATTTCTAAGGACGAACTTATACAAACCTTAGAATGAGACTACCTTGGGACGAACAAAGACAAACTTTAGTCTCATTCTAAGGTTTGTCTCAGTTCGTCCCAAGGTAGTCTATTTCTAAGGACGAACTTATATAAACCTTAGAATGAGACTAACGAGACTAACTTGGGACGAACAAAGACAAACTTTAGTCTCATTCTAAGGTTTGTCTAAGTTCGTTCCAAGTTAGTCTAAGTTCGGTCCACGTTTTTCTCTTTCTAAGGAAGAACTTAGACAAACCTTAGAATGAGACTAAGGAGACTAACTTGGGATGAACAAAGACAAACTTTAGTCTCATTCTAAGGTTTGTCTAATTTCGTCACAAGTTTGTCAAAGTTCGTCCCAAGTTAGTCTATATCTAAGGATGAACTTAGACAAACCTTAGAATGAGACTAACGAGACTAACTTGGGAAGAACAAAGACAAACATTAGTCTCATTCAAAGGTTAGTCTAAGTTCGTCCCAAGTTAGACTATTTTTAAGAACGAACTTACATAAACCTTAGAATGAAACTAAGAGACTAACTTGGGACGAACAAAGACAAAATTTAGTCTCATTCTAAGGTTTGTCTAAGTTTGTACCAAGTTAGTCTAAGTTCGTCCCAAGTTAGTCTCTTTATAAGGACGAACTTAGACAAAACTTAGAATGAGACTAACGAGACTAACTTGGGACGAACAAAGATAAACTTTAGTCTCATTCTAAGGTTTGTCCAAGTTCCTCCCAAGTTTGTAAAAGTTCGCCCCAAGTTAGTCTATTTCTAAGGACGAACTTAGATAAACTTTAGAATGAGAGTAACGAGACTAACTTGAGATGAACAAAGACAAACTTTAGTCTCATTCTAAGGTTTGTCAAATTTCATCCCAAGTTAGTCTATTTCTAAGGACGAACTTATGCAAACCTTAGAATGAGACTAACGAGACTAACTTGGGACGAACAAAGACAAACTTTAGTCTTTTTCTAAGGATTGTCTAAGTTCGTCACAAGTTAGTCTAAGTTTCCCCCACGTTTGTCTGTTTCTAAGGAAGAACTTAGACAAACCTTAGAATGAGACTAACGAGACTAACTTGGGACGAACAAAGACAAACTTTAGTCTCATTCTAAGGTTTATCTAAGTTCGTCCCAAGTTTGTCAAAGTTCATCCCAAGTTAGTCTATTTCTAAGGACCTTGGAATGAGACTAACGAGACTAACTTGGGAAGAACAAAGACAAACATTAGTCTCATTCTAAGGTTAGTCTAGGTTCGTTGACAGAACCGCTCGTCGTTAAAGCGATTTGTGCAAATAAATTTATAAGTCCGCTACTCGCGACTTAACTACTGGGTAGCAGGTGGTAAGTATGGGTCGAACCCAAGGGAGTCAGTGTGGATTAATTGTTCTTTAATGAAGCTTATGCAGAAGTTAATTAAGATTGGGGTTGGGTTTGAGTGTGTTTTTAGAACTGAAAGTAAATTACAGCAGTTGATAATGGACTGTAAGGAAAGTATTCGGTTTTAGGGGCCTTGTATTATAATTGTTTATCATCGACCGCTAATGATCATACCAAGTGTTCAACGATGAATTGAGACTATTTCTAGCACAAGACATGATCATGCTCAATGTTCAAAGATGAATCGAGGCTATTCCTAGCACAAGACTTGCAACATCATTTAAAACACTTGTTCTAAGCAAAACTAATTCCTCCTTTCGAAGTATCTTAGCTGTAAGTGCGTCCATTTAATCCCTTTGGCCTAGTTTTTAAATGGTTTTTAGAATAGTCGACCTCTTCAGATAAGTTTATCCATTTGGTCCCTTTGGTCCAGTTTCCAAATGGTCCACTTACCCGAGTGTGATCACGAATATCTAAGGAAGAGTTTACGAATTTGGACCCCTATGGTCACATTTCCAAATGGTTTACTTGACCTTAGACATTCTAACTTTTATATATGGCACATAGAACAAGTATCGAACATAAAGGTATACTAAGAGTAAAGTCTAAAACATTTATAATACAAGTACACACCCTTAAACCGAATAATTAATTTAGCTACTAATCATGGCAGTGGTTATCATAACTATGAACTTGGAAATAAACACCAGTTTATAAATACAATTTAAATAAATAAAAAGACTTACAACCGTTGAAGCGCCAAGGATCAAGCTTTGATTCCAAAGTAATATTACATGATTAGTGCCCAAAATTCTAGAGAGATAAGTGAATTGTTGTGGTGGTGATGATATAAATGAGGAGGAGAAGCCTCATATTTATAGCCAAGGAGGAGGAGGATGGGTGGTGGAGATGGTGGCATGTGGAGGAGCATCAAAGGGTGGAGGAGGAAGAGTGCAAGGCAAGCTTGGGAGGAGGAGTGGAGGAGAAGCCTCCACTTGTCATCTTCTCCATGGAGGAGGAGGAGCCGCCGGTCATGGTGGCCAAAAGCCACCGGTGGTGGGTGGTGGAAAGGGGAGGAGCTCTTCCCTTGGCAACCTTCTCAGCAAGTGGCCGGTCACTTTGCCCCTATGTGAGATTTGTACTGTTTTGTGCAGTCTTTTCACAAAACTGTCAATGTGTTTCTTCCCCGGGCTGTCTTGACTTCACTCCTGATTCTTCTGATTAATTTGTTATGGTCAATTCAATGTCAGGATCCTTGATATTTCTTCAGTCGGTATATGATCTTGACCTTGGATTGACTCTTGTTATCTTTTCAGCATAAAATCCTCTCCTTAGCGTGTTTTCACTTCAGTCTCTAAAATGCCCTGTGGAAATATATCGGGACTAACACATAGAAGTTAGATAGACAAACAGTCTAATTTGGTGGGTTTTACTATGTTTCTGATTCGTATAATTATGGTCCATCAGATCACCCCACACTTTTAGTTGTTCGTCCCGAACAATGCTATTAAAGAGCCGCACTAAGTTTGGTTTTTAAAATATGCAAATTAGACTGTGGGACTCGATTTATCCTAATTCATGCATTACTTACTTATTACCAAATTGAACTGTGTAAATAAATAGAAGAAACTTGATACGTGTACCTTCGTGCCGAGATGCAAATTATATTGGATGTTTCGGGAGATAGCCCTATTCAGGCTCCTGGACTGCAACTTCGGGATCGTCTCTTACTATATAGTTTTCTGGTAGCTTTCTCTAGCACGTGATTCGGTTCAGGTTTCAGTGGTTTGAGTACTTTGATTTTCTTTTGGCGAGGGACTGCTTTTGTAGTGAGTCGGCATTTGGCCTTTGTTTTGACTTTTTGAGTTCTTCACTTTTTGTTCGGTTAAAACCTTCACAATTTTGGGCCTTTGGCCTCTTGATTTGCTTCATTGAGCTTTTCGCCTTTTTGTGACTGCTAGTCCATTTTCTCGAGCCTTTTTGGGAGGTCCAATCATCGCCCGCAAGCCTATGGAAATACCTCCCCGCTCTTCTCGTTTTTGCCGTTTTCGCGCGGGTCAAGGTGAGGGTCGCTCATCTATTTTCTCGGCTACTTTGACTGTCATTTTCACGCAGGTCAAGATGAGGGTCGCTCATCTATTTTCTCGGCTACTTTGACCGGAGATAGGACGGTCTGATTCCCCTCCTCGCCTTTTGCATTGCATGGCGGAGATGACTTCAATTTTCACTGAAACCCGAAGTGCAGCCTCCACTGACTTCGAAAACCATATAGTTTGATCTGATCCTTTGATTGCTTGCCAAGCCTCTCTAGGGCAGTTTATATCAACTCCACATCCCTAGTTATCTCAGCACAAAGGACAAATGGAAAGTTACATTCTAAGTTTTTAAACAGTTGAATTTTCACAAGGTTAATGCATGAATTATGACTTATCTTTTTCACATTCTTAAGTTCATACTTTCAAAAAGATAATACTATTAACTAATATATACAGGTGGTTCTCACCCCACACTTTCGAACGAAGTCGTGCCTTTCAGCAAGACTGAGTTCAAAAGCCATGCAAGCAAATGTTATACGAGAAGGAAATGTTATTAAGGAAAAGGAAAGACAGAACTCCCTTTAAGGTGTCGAGTGAACGACATGGCTCGAGGCTGGATAATCGAGGGAGTTCGGCTGGGGCCTTGAACTCTTAGCAAAGCCCTGACTGGCTTAATGTTGCACCCAAGTCCGATTCCTGAATAGTCAAATCTTCTATGCACCAAGTGGGTGAGAGCGACTTATTGATAAAAACTAAAAGACAGAAAATAAAGTGCAGAAAGTAAGATAGTGTAGGGTTACCTCCCGACCAGTGCACTTGTTTAACGTCGTTGACTCGACAGTACCTCAATCATGGATCATAAGGTCGGATCCCAAGGGTGAGTGAGGTCAAACTTTTTCTCGGCAGCCCTTTTGCTCCGAGAGGGTGAGGTTTCCTTGACCATAGCTGCTGGTCCAATGCGTCGTGCTTGCTTGTTACTCCTTCCGGGTTTCCATTCTTTCGGCCCATGTTTTTGCCGCCTCTTCATGTTGGAATAGTTAGCACTTTCGCGAGTTTGGAAGTTAGGTTTTGTGCCTTCAAACATCGGCGACCACAGGCATGTTCCCATGTGAGGCCTCTTCTTGGTGGTAGCTACGAATGGTTGTCTTGGAATGATTGAGTTCCCGGGTGGTTTTTCTTGGCTTGTGACGAGAGAGATTTCCTTTGTCGGTTTTTTTGGCTCATGCTCTGCCTCCAACTCCCCTTGTACCGCATCATCATTGATTATATGATCTTCGGTGGTTATGATCGGCATGAAACGCGAAGGGTTAAGTTGAGGCACTTCGACCATGAGGACTGGGTCTGTTTCAGGTGCTCCGACAGTGAGGACTAGGTCTTTCTCGGACAGTTCGGCAATGAGGTCCAGGACTTCCTCGGGTGCTTCGAGCGCAAGTACCGGGCCTGGCTTGATTTCTTCGGCCGCTTCAGCAGTGAGTTTCAGGACTTCTGTAGGTTCGGCAGTTAGGACAGTGATTTCCTCGGATGGATTGGTGATAAGGACCGGGTCTGATTGGGGTAGTTCTTCTCCGGTCATTTGCGGGTCCTCATCCTCAGTCGGCTCCTCGGGTTCAGCCGTGAATTGGTGCATCAATGCACTCAATTGCTGCATGTCTGTGGCCAATTGCTGGGTGCTAGCTGCCAGCTCCTTTTCTGCCGCCCATAGTTCAGTTTTGGCCCTGATTTGTTGCATCGTGTTGTCCAACTGCTGGATGCTAGATGCCAGCTCCGTTATACCGTCCTCGATTGGCTCGGCTTGATCTTGGCTTGGTCTTGACCTTGCGGCCAAATCGTTTATTAATTTCCAAAGATCATCCACGATTAAGTCCCACATTGATCCTCCTGCTGCATTATTTAGCTGGTCGCACTCATGTGGCAACATTCCACAGAGAAACTTTGTTTAAAGATCGAAATTGGTGAATCCATGGTGCGGGCAGCTCGTCACAATGGAATCGAAGTACCATAAGTACTCATCCAATGTTTTGTCCCGGAATTGCGTTATTTTGTTGATCTTCTCGCGGATTTCAAGTTCGAAGGGTGGTGGGGAAAACTCCGTATTGTTCCAAGGTTCCATTCCGTAGTAGTATGACTTGGTGAATTGCATGATAAAAGAAAAAAGAAAAAAGAAAATAGAACAACTATTCCGATGCACAACTCCCCGGCAACGGCGCCAATTTGACAGAACCGCTCGTCGTTAAAGCGATTTGTGCAAATAAATTTATAAGTCCGCTACTCGCGACTTAACTACTGGGTAGCAAGTGGTAAGTAGGGGTCGAACCCAAGGGAGTCAGTGTGGATTAATTGTTCTTTAATGAAGCTTATGCAGAAGTTAATTAAGATTGGGGTTGGGTTTGAGTGTGTTTTTAGAACTGAAAGTAAATTACAGCAGTTGATAATGGATTGTAAGGAAAGTATACGGTTTTAGGGGCCTTGTATTATAATTGTTTATCATCGACCGCTAATGATCATACCAAGTGTTCAACGTTGAATTGAGACTATTTCTAGCACAAGACATGATCATGCTCAATGTTCAAAGATGAATCGAGGCTATTCCTAGCACAAGACTTGCAACATCATTTAAAACACTTGTTCTAATCAAAACTAATTCCTCCTTTCGAAGTATCTTAGCCGTAAGTGCGTCCATTTAATCCCTTTGGCCCAGTTTTTAAATGGTTTTTAGAATAGTCGACCTCTTCAGATAAGTTTATCCATTTGGTCCCTTTGGTCCAGTTTCCAAATGGTCCACTTACCCGAGTGTGATCACGAATATCTAAGGAAGAGTTTACGAATTTGGACCCCTATGGTCACATTTCCAAATGGTTTACTTGACCTTAGACATTCTAACTTTTATATATGGCACATAGAACAAGTATCGAACATAAAGGTATACTAAGAGTAAAGTCTAAAACATTTATAATACAAGTACACACCCTTAAACCGAATAATTAATTTAGCTACTAATCATGGCAGTGGTTATCATAACTATGAACTTGGAAATAAACACGAGTTTATAAATACAATTTAAATAAATAAAAAGACTTACAACCGTTGAAGCGCCAAGGATCAAGCTTTGATTCCAAAGTAATATTACATATTAGTGCCCAAAATTCTAGAGAGATAAGTGAATTGTTGTGGTGGTGATGATATAAATGAGGAGGAGAAGCCTCATATTTATAGCCAAGGAGGAGGAGGATGGGTGGTGGAGATGGTGGCATGTGGAGGAGCATCCAAGGGTGGAGGAGGAAGAGTGCAAGGCAAGCTTGGGAGGAGGAGTGGAGGAGAAGCCTCCACTTGTCATCTTCTCCATGGAGGAGGAGGAGGAGCCGCCGGTCATGGTGGCCAAAAGCCGCCGGTGATGGGTGGTGGAAAGGGGAGGAGCGCCTCCCTTGGCAACCTTCTCATCAAGTGGCCGGTCACTTTGCCCCTATGTGAGATTTGTACAGTTTTGTGCAGTCTTTTCACAAAACTGTCAATGTGTTTCTTCCCCGGGCTGTCTTGACTTCACTCCTGATTCTTCTGATTAATTTGTTATGGTCAATTCAACGTCAGGATCCTTGACATTTCTTCAGTCGGTATATGATCTTGACCTTGGATTGACTCTTGTTATCTTTTCAGCATAAAATCCTCTCCTTAGCGTGTTTTCACTTCAGTCTCTAAAATGACCTGTGGAAATATATCGGGACTAACACATAGAAGTTAGATAGACAAATAGTCTAATTTGGTGGGTTTTACTGTGTTTCTGATTCGTATAATTATGGTCCATCATTCGTCCCAAGTTGGTCTATATCTAAGACCGAACTTAGATAAACCTTAGAATGAGACTAAGAGACTACCTTGGGACGAACAAAGACAAACTTTAGTCTCATTCTAAGGTTTGTCAAAGTTCGTCCCAAGTTAGTCCCTTTCTAAGGATGAACTTTGACAAACCTTAGAATGAGACTAACTAGACTAACTTGGGACGAACAAAGACAAACTTTAGTCTCATTCTAAGGCTTGTCTAAGTTTGTCCCAAGTTTCTCAAAGTTCATCCCAAGTTAGTCTATTTCTAAGGATGAACTTAGATAAACCTTAGAATGAGAGTAACGAGACTAACTTGAGACGAACAAAGACAAACTTTAGTCTCATTCTAAGGTTTGTCAAAGTTCATCCCAAGTTAGTCTATTTCTAAGGACGAACTTAGACAAACCTTAGAATAAGACTGACGAGACTAATTTGGGATGAACAAATACAAACTTTAGTCTCATTCTAAGGTTTGTCTAAGTTCATCCCAAGTCAGTCTATTTCTAAGGACGAACTTAGATAAACCTTAGAATGAGACTTACGGGACTAACTTGGGACGAACAAAGAGAAACTTTAGTCTCATTCTAAGGTTTGTCTAAGTTCGTCCCAAGGTAGTCTATTTCTAAGGACGAACTTAGATAAACCTTAGAATGAGATTAACGAGACAAAATTGGGACGAACAAAGACAAACTTTAGTCTGATTCTAAGGTTTGTCTAAGTTCGTCCCAAGTCAGTCTATTTCTAAGGACGAACTTAGATAAACCTTAGAAGTAGACTAACGACACTAACTTGGGATGAACAAAGACAAACTTTAGTCTCATTCTAAGGTTTGTCTAAGTTCGTCCCAAGTTAGTCTAAGTTCATCACACGTTCGTCTCTTTCCAAGGGATAACTTAGACAAATCTTAGAATGAGACTAACGAGACTAACTTGGGACGAAAAAAGACAAACTTTAGTGTCATTCTAAGGTTTGTCTAAGTTCATCCAAAGTTTCTCAAAGTTCATCCCAAGTTAGTCCATTTTTAAGGATGAACTTAGATAAACCTTAGAATGAGAGTAACGAGACTAACTTGAGACGAACAAAGACAAACTTTAGTCTCATTCTAAGGTTTGTCTAAGTTTGTCCCAAGTTAGTCTAAGTTCGTTCCAAGTTTGTCTCTTTCTATGGAAGAACTTAGACAAACCTTAGAATGAGAGTAAGAGACTACCTTTGGACGAACAAAGACAAACTTGAGTCTCATTCTAAGGTTTGTCTAAGTTCGTCCCAAGTTAGTCTCTTTCTAAGGACAAACTTAGACAAACCTTAGAATGAGACTAACGAGACTAACTTTGGACGAACAAAGACAAACTTTAGTCTCATTCTAAGGTTTGTCTAAGTTCGTCCCAACGTCCCACATTCGTCAATTTCTAAGGGATAACTTAGACAAACCTTAGAATGAGACTAACGAGACTAACTTGGAACGAACAAAGACAAACTTTAGACTCATTCTAAGGTTTGTCTAAGTTCGTCCCAAGTTAGTCTAAGTTCGTCCCACGTTCGTCTCTTACTAAGGGATAACGTAGACAAACCTTAGAATGAGACTAACGAGACTAACTTGGGACGAACAAAGACAAACTTTAGTCTCATTCTAAGGTTTGTCTAAGTTCGTCCCAAGTTAGTCTAAGTTCGTCCCACGTTTGTCTCTTTCTAAAAACGAACTTAGACAAACCTTAGAATGAGACTAACGAGACTAATTTGGCTCGAACAAAGTCAAACTTTAGTCTCATTCTAAGGTTTGTCTAAGTTTGTCCCAAGTTTGTCAAAGTTCGTCCCAAGTTAGTCTATTTCGAAGGACGAACTTAGATAAACCATAGACTGAGACTAAGAGACTAACTTGGGACGAACAAAGACAAAGTTTAGTCTCATTCTAAGGTTTGTCTAAGTTCGTCCCAAGTTAGTCTAAGTTCGTGTCAAGTTAGTCTCTTTCTAAGGACGAACTTAAACAAACCTTAGAATGAGACTAACGAGACTAACTTGGGACGAACAAAGACAAACTTTAGTCTCATTCTAAGGTTTGTCTAAGTTCGTCCCAAGTTTGTCAAAGTTTGTCCTAAGGTAGTCTATTTCTAAGGATGAACTTAGATAAACCTTAGAATGAGAGTAACGAGACTAATTTGAGACAAACAAAGACAAACTTTAGTCTCATTCTAAGGTTTGTCAAAGTTCATCCCAAGTTAGTCTATTTCTAAGGACGAACTTATACAAACCTTAGAATGAGACTAACGAGACTAACTTGGGACGAACAAAGACAAACTTTAGTTTCATTCTAAGGTTTGTCTAAGTTCGTCCCAAGTAAATCTATTTCTAAGGACGAACTTAGATAAACCTTAGAATGAGACTAACGAGACTAAATTGGGACGAACAAAGACAAACTTTAGTCTCATTCTAAGGTTAGTCTAAGTTTGCCCCAAGTTAGTCTATTTCTAAGGACGAACTTAGATAAACCTTAGAATGAGACTAAGAGACAAACTTGGGACGAACAAAGACAAACTTTAGTGTCATTCTAAGGTTTGTCTAAGTTCGTCCCAAGTTAGTCTAAATTCGTCCCAAGTTAGTCTCTTTCTAAGGACGAACTTAGGCAAACCTTAGAATGAGACTAACGAGACTAACTTGGGACGAACAATGACAAACTTTAGTCTCATTCTAAGGTTTGTCTAAGTTCGTCCCAAGTTTGTCAAAGTTCGTCCCAAGGTAGTCTATTTCTTAGGACGAACTTAGATTAACCTTAGAATGAGACTAACGAGACTAACTTGGGACGAACAAAGACAAACTTTAGTCTCATTCTAAGGTTTGTCTAAGTTCGTCCCAAGTTAGTCTAAGTTCATCCCACGTTCGTCTCTTTCTAAGGGATAACTTAGACAAACCTTAGAATGAGACTAACGAGACTAACTTGGGACGAACAAAGATAAACTTTAGTCTCATTCTAAGGTTTGTGTAAGTTCGTCCCAAGTTAGTCTAAGTTCATCCCACGTTTGTCTCTTTCTAAGAACGAACTTAGACAAACCTTAGAATGAGACTAACGAGACTAATTTGGGACGAACAAAGACAAACTTTAGTCCCATTCTAAGGTTTGTCTAAGTTCGTCCCAAGTTTGTCAAAGTTCGTCCCAAGTTAGTCTATTTCTAAGGACGAACATAGATAAACCTTAGAATGAGACTAAGAGACGAACTTGGGACGAACAAAGACAAACTTTAGTCTCATTCTATGGTTTGTCTAAGTTCGTCCCAAGTTGGTCTAAGTTCGTCCCAAGTTAGTCTCTTTCTAAGGATAAACTTAGACAAACCTTACGATTAGACTAACGAGACCAACTTGGGACGAACAAAGACAAACTTTAGTCTCATTCTAAGGTTTGTCTAAGTTTGTCCCAAGTTTGTCAAAGTTCATCCCAAGGTAGTCTATTTCTAAGGATGAACTTAGATAAACCTTAGAATGAGAGTAACGAGACTAACTTGAGACAAACAAAGACAAACTTTAGTCTCATTCTAAGGTTTGTCAAAGTTCATCCCAAGTTAGTCTATTTCTAAGGACGAACTTATACAAACCTTAGAATGAGACTAACGAGACTACCTTGGGATGAACAAAGACAAACTTTAGTCTCATTCTAAGGTTTGTCTCAGTTCCTCTCAAGGTAGTCTATTTCTAAGGAAGAACTTAGATAAACCTTAGAATGAGACTAACGAGACTAACTTGGGACGAACAAAGACAAACTTTAGTCTCATTCTAAGGTTTGTCTAAGTTCGTCCCAAGTTAGTCTAAGTTCAGTCCACGTTTGTCTCTTTCTAAGGAAGAACTTAGAGAAACCATAGAATGAGACTAAGGAGACTAACTTGGGATGAACAAAGACAAACTTTAGTCTAATTCTAAGGTTTGTCTAAGTTCGTGCCAAGTTTGTCAAAGCTCGTGCCAAGTTAGTCTATATCTAAGGACAAACTTAGACAAACCTTAGAATGAGACTAACGAGACTTACTTGGGAAGAACAAAGACAAACATTAGTCTCTTTCAAAGGTTAGTCTAAGTTCGTCCCAAGTTAGACTATTTTTAAGGACAAACTTAGATAAACCTTAGAATGAGACTAAGAGACTAACTTGGGACGAACAAAGACAAAATTTAGTCTCATTATAAGGTTTGTCTAAGTTCGTCCCAAGGTAGTCTATTTCTAAGGACGAACTTAGATAAACCTTAGAATGAGATTAACGAGACAAAATTGGGACGAACAAAGACAAACTTTAGTCTCATTCTAAGGTTTGTCTAAGTTCGTCCCAAGTCAGTCTATTTCTAAGGACGAGCTTAGATAAACCTTAGAAGTAGACTAACGAGACTAACTTGGGATGAACAAAGACAAACTTTAGTCTCATTCTAATGTTTGTCTAAGTTCGTCCCAAGTTAGTCTAAGTTCGTCACACGTTCGTCTCTTTCTAAGGGATAACTTAGACAAATCTTAGAATGAGACTAACGAGACTAACTTGGGACGAACAAAGACAAACTTTAGTCTCATTCTAAGGTTTGTCTAAGTTCATCCCAAGTTTCTCAAAGTTCATCCCAAGTTAGTCCATTTTTATGGATGAACTTAGATAAACCTTAGAATGAGAGTAACGAGACTAACTTGAGACGAACAAAGACAAACTTTAGTCTCATTCTAAGGTTTGTCTAAGTTCGTCCCAAGTTAGTCTAAGTTCGTTCCACGTTTGTCTCTTTCTATGGAAGAACTTAGACAAACCTTAGAATGAGAGTAAGAGACTACCTTTGGACGAACAAAGAAAAACTTGAGTCTCATTCTAAGGTTTGTCTAAGTTCGTCCCAAGTTAGTCTCTTTCTAAGGACAAACTTAGACAAACCTTAGAATGAGACTAACGAGACTAACTTTGGACGAACAAAGACAAACTTTTGTCTCATTCTAAGGTTTGTCTAAGTTCGTCCCAAGTTAGTCTAAGTTCGTCCCACATTCGTCTCTTTCTAAGGGATAACTTAGACAAACCTTAGAATGAGACTAACGAGACTAACTTGGAACGAACAAAGACAAACTTTAGACTCATTCTAAGGTTTGTCTAAGTTCGTCCCAAGTTAGTCTAAGTTCGTCCCACGTTCGTCTCTTACTAAGGGATAACTTAGACAAACCTTAGAATGAGACTAACGAGACTAACTTTGGACGAACAAAGACAAACTTTAGTCTCATTCTAAGGTTTGTCTAAGTTCGTCCCAAGTTAGTCTAAGTTCGTCCCACGTTTGTCTCTTTCTAAAAACGAACTTAGACAAACCTTTGAATGAGACTAACGAGACTAATTTGGGACGAACAAAGTCAAACTTTAGTCTCATTCTAAGGTTGGTCTAAGTTTGTCCCAAGTTTGTCAAAGTTCGTCCCAAGTTAGTCTATTTCGAAGGACGAACTTAGATAAACCATAGACTGACACTAAGAGACTAACTTGGGACGAACAAAGACAAACTTTAGTCTCATTCTAAGGTTTGTCTAAGTTTGTCCCAAGTTAGTCTAAGTTCGTCACACGTTCGTCTCTTTCTAAGGGATAACTTAGACAAATCTTGGAATGAGACTAACGAGACTAACTTGGGACGAACAAAGACAAACTTTAGTCTCATTCTAAGGTTTGTCTAAGTTCATCCCAAGTTTCTCAAAGTTCATCCCAAGTTAGTCCTTTTTTAAGGATGAACTTAGATAAACCTTAGAATGAGAGTAACGAACCTAACTTGAGACGAACAAAGACAAACTTTAGTCTCATTCTAAGGTTTGTCTAAGTTCATCCCAAGTTAGTCTAAGTTCGTTCCACGTTTGTCTCTTTCTATGAAAGAACTTAGACAAACCTTAGAATGAGAGTAAGAGACTACCTTTGGACGAACAAAGACAAACTTGAGTCTCATTCTAAGGTTTGTCTAAGTTCGTCCCAAGTTAGTCTCTTTCTAAGGACAAACTTAGACAAACCTTAGAATGAGACTAACGAGACTAACTTGGGACGAACAAAGACAAACTTTAGTCTCATTCTAAGGTTTGTCTAAGTTCGTCCCAAGTTAGTCTAAGTTCGGTCCACGTTTGTCTCTTTCTAAGGAAGAACTTAGAGAAACCATAGAATGAGACTAAGGAGACTAACTTGGGATGAACAAAGACAAACTTTAGTCTAATTCTAAGGTTTGTCTAAGTTCGTGCCAAGTTTGTCAAAGCTCGTGCCAAGTTAGTCTATATATAAGGACAAACTTAGACAAACCTTAGAATGAGACTAACGAGACTTACTTGGGAAGAACAAAGACAAACATTAGTCTCATTCAAAGGTTAGTCTAAGTTCGTCCCAAGTTAGACTATTTTTAAGGACAAACTTAGATAAACCTTAGAATGAGACTAAGAGACTAACTTGGGACGAACAAAGACAAAATTTAGTCTCATTATAAGGTTTGTCTAAGTTCGTCCCAAGGTAGTCTATTTCTAAGGACGAACTTAGATAAACCTTAGAATGAGATTAACGAGACAAAATTGGGACGAACAAAGACAAACTTTAGTCTCATTCTAAGGTTTGTCTAAGTTCGTCCCAAGTCAGTCTATTTCTAAGGACGAGCTTAGATAAACCTTAGAAGTAGACTAACGAGACTAACTTGGGATGAACAAAGACAAACTTTAGTCTCATTCTAAGGTTTGTCTAAGTTCGTCCCAAGTTAGTCTAAGTTCGTCACACGTTCGTCTCTTTCTAAGGGATAACTTAGACAAATCTTAGAATGAGACTAACGAGACTAACTTGGGACGAACAAAGACAAACTTTAGTCTCATTCTAAGGTTTGTCTAAGTTCATCCCAAGTTTCTCAAAGTTCATCCCAAGTTAGTCCATTTTTATGGATGAACTTAGATAAACCTTAGAATGAGAGTAACGAGACTAACTTGAGACGAAAAAAGACAAACTTTAGTCTCATTCTAAGGTTTGTCTAAGTTCGTCCCAAGTTAGTCTAAGTTCGTTCCACGTTTGTCTCTTTCTATGGAAGAACTTAGACAAACCTTAGAATGAGAGTAAGAGACTACCTTTGGACGAACAAAGAAAAACTTGAGTCTCTTTCTAAGGACAAACTTAGACAAACCTTAGAATGAGACTAACGAGACTAACTTTGGACGAACAAAGACAAACTTTTGTCTCATTCTAAGGTTTGTCTAAGTTCGTCCCAAGTTAGTCTAAGTTCGTCCCACATTCGTCTCTTTCTAAGGGATAACTTAGACAAACCTTAGAATGAGACTAACGAGACTTACTTGGAACGAACAAAGACAAACTTTAGACTCATTCTAAGGTTTGTCTAAGTTCGTCCCAAGTTAGTCTAAGTTCGTCCCACGTTCGTCTCTTACTAAGGGATAACTTAGACAAACCTTAGAATGAGACTAACGAGACTAACTTTGGACGAACAAAGACAAACTTTAGTCTCATTCTAAGGTTTGTCTAAGTTCGTCCCAAGTTAGTCTAAGTTCGTCCCACGTTTGTCTCTTTCTAAAAACGAACTTAGACAAACCTTTGAATGAGACTAACGAGACTAATTTTGGACGAACAAAGTCAAACTTTAGTCTCATTCTAAGGTTTGTCTAAGTTTGTCCCAAGTTTGTCAAAGTTCGTCCCAAGTTAGTCTATTTCGAAGGACGAACTTAGATAAACCATAGACTGAGACTAAGAGACTAACTTGGGACGAACAAAGACAAACTTTAGTCTCATTCTAAGGTTTGTCTAAGTTTGTCCCAAGTTAGTCTAAGTTCGTCACACGTTCGTCTCTTTCTAAGGGATAACTTAGACAAATCTTGGAATGAGACTAACGAGACTAACTTGGGACGAACAAAGACAAACTTTAGTCTCATTCTAAGGTTTGTCTAAGTTCATCCCAAGTTTCTCAAAGTTCATCCCAAGTTAGTCCATTTTTAAGGATGAACTTAGATAAACCTTAGAATGAGAGTAACGAACCTAACTTGAGACGAACAAAGACAAACTTTACTCTCATTCTAAGGTTTGTCTAAGTTCATCCCAAGTTTGTCTAAGTTCGTTCCACGTTTGTCTCTTTCTATGAAAGAACTTAGACAAACCTTAGAATGAGAGTAAGAGACTACCTTTGGACGAACAAAGACAAACTTGAGTCTCATTCTAAGGTTTGTCTAAGTTCGTCCCAAGTTAGCCTCTTTCTAAGGACAAACTTAGACAAACCTTAGAATGAGACTAACGAGACTAACTTTGGACGAACAAAGACAAACTTTAGTCTCATTCTAAGGTTTGTCTAAGTTCGTCCCAAGTTAGTCTAAGTTTGTCCCACATTCGTCTCTTTCTAAGGGATAACTTAGACAAACCTTAGAATGAGACTAACGAGACTAACTTGGAACGAACAAAGACAAACTTTAGACTCATTCTAAGGTTTGTCTAAGTTCCTCCCAAGTTAGTCTAAGTTCGTCCCACGTTCGTCTCTTACTGAGGGATAACTTAGACAAACCTTAGAATGAGACTAACGAGACTAACTTGGGACGAACAAAGAAAAACTTTAGTCTCATTCTAAGGTTTGTCTAAGTTCGTCCCAAGTTAGTCTAAGTTCATCCCACGTTTGTCTCTTTCTAAAAACGAACTTAGACAAACCTTAGAATGAGACTAACGAGACTAATTTGGGACGAACAAAGGCAAACTTTAGTCTCATTCTAAGATTTGTCTAAGTTTGTCCCAAGTTTGTCAAAGTTCGTCCCAAGTTAGTCTATTTCGAAGGACGAACTTAGATAAACCATAGACTGAGACAAAGAGACTAACTTGGGACGAACAAAGACAAAGTTTAGTGTCATTCTAAGGTTTGTCTAAGTTCGTCCCAAGTTAGTCTAATTTCGTGCCAAGTTAGTCTCTTTATAAGGACGAACTTAAACAAACCTTAGAATGAGACTAACGAGATTAACTTGGGACGAACAAAGACAAACTTTAGTCTCATTCTAAGGTTGGTCTAAGTTCGTCCCAATTTTGTCAAAGTTTGTCCTAAGGTAGTCTATTTCTAAGGACGAACTTAGATAAACCTTAGAATGAGAGTAACGAGACTAACTTGAGACAAACAAAGACAACCTTTAGTCTCATTCTAAGGTTTGTCAAAGTTCATCCCAAGTTAGTCTATTTCTAAGGACGAACTTATACAAACCTTAGAATGAGACTAACGAGACTAATTTGGGACGAACAAAGATAAACATTAGTCTCATTCTAAGGTTTGTCTAAGTTCGTCCCAAGTTAGACTATTTTTAAGAACGAACTTAGATAAACCTTAGAATGAGACTAAGAGACTAACTTGGGACGAACAAAGACAAAATTTAGTCTCATTATAAGGTTTGTCTAAGTTCGTCCCAAGGTAGTCTATTTCTAAGGACGAACTTAGATAAACCTTAGAATGAGATTAACGAGACAAAATTGGGACGAACAAAGACAAACTTTAGTCTCATTCTAAGGTTTGTCTAAGTTCGTCCCAAGTCAGTCTATTTTTAAGGACGAACTTAGATAAACCTTAGAAGTAGACTAACGAGACTAACTTGGGATGAACAAAGACAAACTTTAGTCTCATTCAAAGGTTTGTCTAAGTTCGTCCCAAGTTAGTCTAAGTTCGGCACACGTTCGTCTCTTTCTAAGGGATAACTTAGACAAATCTTAGAATGAGACTAACGAGACTAACTTGGGACGAACAAAGACAAACTTTAGTCTCATTCTAAGGTTTGTCTAAGTTCATCCCAAGTTTCTCAAAGTTCATCCCAAGTTAGTCCATTTTTATGGATGAACTTAGATAAACCTTAGAATGAGAGTAACGAGACTAACTTGAGACGAACAAAGACAAATTTTAGTCTCATTCTAAGGTTTGTCTAAGTTCGTCCCAAGTTAGTCTAAGTTCGTTCCACGTTTGTCTCTTTCTATGGAAGAACTTAGACAAACCTTAGAATGAGAGTAAGAGACTACCTTTGGACGAACAAAGAAAAACTTGAGTCTCATTCTAAGGTTTGTCTAAGTTCGTCCCAAGTTAGTCTCTTTCTAAGGACAAACTTAGACAAACCTTAGAATGAGACTAACGAGACTAACTTTGGACGAACAAAGACAAACTTTTGTCTCATTCTAAGGTTTGTCTAAGTTCGTCCCAAGTTAGTCTAAGTTCGTCCCACATTCGTCTCTTTCTAATGGATAACTTAGACAAACCTTAGAATGAGACTAACGAGACTAACTTGGAACGAACAAAGACAAACTTTAGACTCATTCTAAGGTTTGTCTAAGTTCGTCCCAAGTTTGTCTAAGTTCGTCCCACATTCGTCTCTTACTAAGGGATAACTTAGACAAACCTTAGAATGAGACTAACGAGACTAACTTGGGACGAACAAAGACAAACTTTAGTCTCATTCTAAGGTTTGTCTAAGTTCGTCCCAAGTTAGTCTAAGTTCGTCCCACGTTTGTCTCTTTCTAAAAACGAACTTAGACAAACCTTAGAATGAGACTAACGAGACTAATTTGGGACGAACAAAGTCAAACTTTAGTCTCATTCTAAGGTTTGTCTAAGTTTGTCCCAAGTTTGTCAAAGTTCGTCCCAAGTTAGTCTATTTCGAAGGACGAACTTAGATAAACCATAGACTGAGACTAAGAGACTAACTTGGGACGAACAAAGACAAACTTTAGTCTCATTCTAAGGTTTGTCTAAGTTTGTCCCAAGTTAGTCTAAGTTCGTCACACGTTCGTCTCTTTCTAAGGGATAACTTAGACAAATATTGGAATGAGACTAACGAGACTAACTTGGGACGAACAAAGACAAACTTTAGTCTCATTCTAAGGTTTGTCTAAGTTCATCCCAAGTTTCTCAAAGTTCATCCCAAGTTAGTCCATTTTTAAGGATGAACTTAGATAAACCTTAGAATGAGAGTAACGAACCTAACTTGAGACGAACAAAGACAAACTTTAGTCTCATTCTAAGGTTTGTCTAAGTTCATCCCAAGTTAGTCTAAGTTCGTTCCACATTTGTCTCTTTCTATGAAAGAACTTAGACAAACCTTAGAATGAGAGTAAGAGACTACCTTTGGACGAACAAAGACAAACTTGAGTCTCATTCTAAGGTTTGTCTAAGTTCGTCCCAAGTTAGTCTCTTTCTAAGGACAAACTTAGACAAACCTTAGAATGAGACTAACGAGACTAACTTTGGACGAACAAAGACAAACTTTAGTCTCATTCTAAGGTTTGTCTAAGTTCGTCCCAAGTTAGTCTAAGTTTGTCCCACATTCGTCTCTTTCTAAGGGATAACTTAGACAAACCTTAGAATGAGACTAACGAGACTAACTTGGAACGAACAAAGACAAACTTTAGACTCATTCTAAGGTTTGTCTAAGTTCGTCCCAAGTTAGTCTAAGTTCGTCCCACGTTCGTCTCTTACTAAGGGATAACTTAGACAAACCTTAGAATGAGACTAACGAGACTAACTTGGGACGAACAAAGACAAACTTTAGTCTCATTCTAAGGTTTGTCTAAGTTCGTCCCAAGTTAGTCTAAGTTCATCCCACGTTTGTCTCTTTCTAAAAACGAACTTAGACAAACCTTAGAATGAGACTAACGAGACTAATTTGGGACGAACAAAGTCAAACTTTAGTCTCATTCTAAGGTTTGTCTAAGTTTGTCCCAAGTTTGTCAAAGTTCGTCCCAAGTTAGTCTATTTCGAAGGACGAACTTAGATAAACCATAGACTGAGACAAAGAGACTAACTTGGGACGAACAAAGACAAAGTTTAGTCTCATTCTAAGGTTTGTCTAAGTTCGTCCCAAGTTAGTCTAATTTCGTGCCAAGTTAGTCTCTTTCTAAGGATGAACTTAAACAAACCTTAGAATGACACTAACGAGACTAACTTGGGACGAACAAAGACAAACTTTAGTCTCATTCTAAGGTTGGTCTAAGTTCGTCCCAAGTTTGTCAAAGTTTGTCCTAAGGTAGTCTATTTCTAAGGACGAACTTAGATAAACCTTAGAATGAGAGTAACGAGACTAACTTGAGACAAACAAAGACAAACTTTAGTCTCATTCTAAGGTTTGTCAAAGTTCATCCCAAGTTAGTCTATTTCTAAGGACGAACTTATACAAACCTTAGAATGAGACTAACGAGACTAATTTGGGACGAACAAAGACAAACATTAGTCTCATTCTAAGGTTTGTCTAAGTTCGTCCCAAGTTAGACTATTTTTAAGAACGAACTTAGATAAACCTTAGAATGAGACTAAGAGACTAACTTGGGACGAACAAGGACAAAATTTAGTCTCATTATAAGGTTTGTCTAAGTTCGTCCCAAGGTAGTCTATTTCTAAGGACGAACTTAGATAAACCTTAGAATGAGATTAACGAGACAAAATTGGGACGAACAAAGACAAACTTTAGTCTCATTCTAAGGTTTGTCTAAGTTCGTCCCAAGTCAGTCTATTTCTAAGGACGAACTTAGATAAACCTTAGAAGTAGACTAACGAGACTAACTTGGGATGAACAAAGACAAACTTTAGTCTCATTCTAAGGTTTGTCTAAGTTCGTCCCAAGTTTCTCAAAGTTCATCCCAAGTTAGTCCATTTTTATGGATGAACTTAGATAAACCTTAGAATGAGAGTAACGAGACTAACTTGAGACGAACAAAGACAAACTTTAGTCTCATTCTAAGGTTTGTCTAAGTTCGTCCCAAGTTAGTCTAAGTTCGTTCCACGTTTGTCTCTTTCTATGGAAGAACTTAGACAAACCTTAGAATGAGAGTAAGAGACTACCTTTGGACGAACAAAGAAAAACTTGAGTCTCATTCTAAGGTTTGTCTAAGTTCGTCCCAAGTTAGTCTCTTTCTAAGGACAAACTTCGACAAACCTTAGAATGAGACTAACGAGACTAACTTTGGACGAACAAAGACAAACTTTTGTCTCATTCTAAGGTTTGTCTAAGTTCGTCCCAAGTTAGTCTAAGTTCGTCCCACATTCGTCTCTTTCTAAGGGATAACTTAGACAAACCTTAGAATGAGACTAACGAGACTAACTTGGAACGAACAAAGACAAACTTTAGACTCATTCTAAGGTTTGTCTAAGTTCGTCCCAAGTTAGTCTAAGTTCGTCCCACGTTCGTCTCTTACTAAGGGATAACTTAGACAAACCTTAGAATGAGACTAACGAGACTAACTTGGGACGAACAAAGACAAACTTTAGTCTCATTCTAAGGTTTGTCTAAGTTCGTCCCATGTTAGTCTAAGTTCGTCCCACGTTTGTCTCTTTCTAAAAACGAACTTAGACAAACCTTAGAATGAGACTAACGAGACTTATTTGGGACGAACAAAGTCAAACTTTAGTCTCATTCTAAGGTTTGTCTAAGTTTGTCCCAAGTTTGTCAAAGTTCGTCCCAAGTTAGTCTATTTCGAAGGACGAACTTAGATAAACCATAGACTGAGACAAAGAGACTAACTTGGGACGAACAAAGACAAAGTTTAGTCTCATTCTAAGGTTTGTCTAAGTTCGTCCCAAGTTAGTCTAATTTCGTGCCAAGTTAGTCTCTTTCTAAGGACGAACTTAAACAAACCTTAGAATGACACTAACGAGACTAACTTGGGACGAACAAAGACAAACTTTAGTCTCATTCTAAGGTTGGTCTAAGTTCGTCCCAAGTTTGTCAAAGTTTGTCCTAAGGTAGTCTATTTCTAAGGACGAACTTAGATAAACCTTAGAATGAGAGTAACGAGACTAACTTGAGACAAACAAAGACAAACTTTAGTCTCATTCTAAGGTTTGTCAAAGTTCATCCCAAGTTAGTCTATTTCTAAGGACGAACTTATACAAACCTTAGAATGAGACTAACGAGACTAATTTGGGACGAACAAAGACAAACATTAGTCTCATTCTAAGGTTTGTCTAAGTTCGTCCCAAGTTAGACTATTTTTAAGAACGAACTTAGATAAACCTTAGAATGAGACTAAGAGACTAACTTGGGACGAACAAGGACAAAATTTAGTCTCATTATAAGGTTTGTCTAAGTTCGTCCCAAGGTAGTCTATTTCTAAGGACGAACTTAGATAAACCTTAGAATGAGATTAACGAGACAAAATTGGGACGAACAAAGACAAACTTTAGTCTCATTCTAAGGTTTGTCTAAGTTCGTCCCAAGTCAGTCTATTTCTAAGGACGAACTTAGATAAACCTTAGAAGTAGACTAACGAGACTAACTTGGGATGAACAAAGACAAACTTTAGTCTCATTCTAAGGTTTGTCTAAGTTCGTCCCAAGTTTCTAAAAGTTCATCCCAAGTTAGTCCATTTTTATGGATGAACTTAGATAAACCTTAGAATGAGAGTAACGAGACTAACTTGAGACGAACAAAGACAAACTTTAGTCTCATTCTAAGGTTTGTCTAAGTTCGTCCCAAGTTAGTCTAAGTTCGTTCCACGTTTGTCTCTTTCTATGGAAGAACTTAGACAAACCTTAGAATGAGAGTAAGAGACTACCTTTGGACGAACAAAGAAAAACTTGAGTCTCATTCTAAGGTTTGTCTAAGTTCGTCCCAAGTTAGTCTCTTTCTAAGGACAAACTTAGACAAACCTTAGAATGAGACTAACGAGACTAACTTTGGACGAACAAAGACAAACTTTTGTCTCATTCTAAGGTTTGTCTAAGTTCGTCCCAAGTTAGTCTAAGTTCGTCCCACATTCGTCTCTTTCTAAGGGATAACTTAGACAAACCTTAGAATGAGACTAACGAGACTAACTTGGAACGAACAAAGACAAACTTTAGACTCATTCTAAGGTTTGTCTAAGTTCGTCCCAAGTTAGTCTAAGTTCGTCCCACGTTCGTCTCTTACTAAGGGATAACTTAGACAAACCTTAGAATAAGACTAACGAGACTAACTTGGGACGAACAAAGACAAACTTTAGTCTCATTCTAAGGTTTGTCTAAGTTCGTCCCATGTTAGTCTAAGTTCGTCCCACGTTTGTCTCTTTCTAAAAACAAACTTAGACAAACCTTAGAATGAGACTAACGAGACTAATTTGGGACGAACAAAGTCAAACTTTAGTCTCATTCTAAGGTTTGTCTAAGTTTGTCCCAAGTTTGTCAAAGTTCGTCCCAAGTTAGTCTATTTCGAAGGACGAACTTAGATAAACCATAGATTGAGACTAAGAGACTAACTTGGGACGAACAAAGACAAACTTTAGTCTCATTCTAAGGT